>JAZGTK010004435.1:0-24574 GCA_036877625.1 Ambastaia sidthimunki | reverse complement strand
TGCAGGGGTGTATATAAATAAATGCCTAATAAAATGCCATGTTGGAATTATAAATTTTGAGTAAAAACTCTCATCTTTGTCAAACTTTGTGAACACAGATCTTATGTGCGGGGGCTGAGCACATTACTAAATTACAACTGACGCCCTTTAACCCCAGGGCTCCTGAACAAAGCAGATCAACAAAGCTTCAAGCTGACCTTTCTTGTAATTAGTGTTCAACAAATAAGTGTGGAGGAAATGTGTGGGCTAAATAATAACCAATGAGTCCCTTTTTCATCAACATCCCTTTGTAACATGACCTGACATGCATTGCATCAAGCAACAGATAAAAAGCTCTGCTTTGATATATTAAGCTCTGTCCCAAAACCTGTCTACCTAGACAGAATTTAAATACATATTAGTTGACTTTGATCTTGTTGCAGATATTCTAAGATGCCTCATTTAGGCAGAATTGCCAAATGTTAAAAAAAAAGAAAGCACAAGTACACAAAGTAAAAAAAAGAACAGAAACTGTGAAATTTCTACAGTTGTAGGGTCTATTTTGTGTGTGGGATGAGTCTACAACCTTTATGGTACTAAATTCCTAACTATTAAGCCAGCACTTTGGGCGCTGTAAGGGATTTTGTTAGGCTTGTTACCTTCTGGCAGAAGTGTTGGGTAGCAATGGTGAACACATCCAGACATCGTGAGGACTTCCTGAGCTCATCCTGCAGGGTGATCAGTTGCTGGGCCTGATCCTCACACCTCTCTCTCAGCTTCTGCACCATCAGCCGCTCCCGCTCAGCATCCACACCCTCCACACGCCCGCCCAGACGAGCCAAACACGACTGCTGACGCACTGGGAAACGTACAAATCAACAACTTAACATTTTTCTTTTGGGATTTCTTTGATGCACAAATCCACAGCAGAAACCGGGTAGATGGAAAGATGGACATTTAAGCCTATGGAAAATTAAGCCTGTTTGTAGAGAAATGTGTGCATTGTGACATTAGTGACAATTAAGCACCTCCCAATTCTCAATGCCATTAAAAGTGGATGTATTGTACTGTAATGCAAGACAATACTGAAATATTATTAACATGGTTTATATACAATTTTATTAAAGGATGCTGATAAATAATTAATTACTGTACTACATTACTGTGAAATAGAAATGAGATGCTAAAAGAAACATCAATGAGATGCATTACTGAAACATCTCTCATCTCTGTGTACTGAAAGCTTCTTCTATCACCAAAACAAAGTCATTGTGTGCGCACACATAACACATACGGCAAAAAAACTCTTTCTGATCACTGAGAAAACAAACAAACAAACAAAATAAAACAGTTGACTGTAAAAATAATAATAATAAACAAAAAGTTAAAACTTAAAGTAAAATAATTGTCATGACAAATGATGTGGGGCAGTTGTAGCCTAATAATAAGAGAGTGACCTAAAGGTTACATGTTTGACTCCTAATGCTGACAAGAAAAAAGGCATTTTTTTGCTAATTGCTCCACATGTACTGCAGTGAATGACTTCATATCACAATGCAACAAGTCGGTGTTTTCACATTTATTTTAATTTTCTTCATAACAAGTATTATTTCTTGTTTTTTTATTTTGTTGTGAAATGTTCTTCACAGGCTTCATGAGGTGTTATTTTAAACCACAGTGGGGGTGCTAGACATCTGAGTCATTCACTCCGGTGGTTCTGTAGTTTTCTTGCTTGTTTCATCCAAGGCTACTGTAAATGATTTAATTGACGAGCATTTACAGCTATATAAAGAGACTGTGTGTCATATGAGCCTGATCAGATCAGATATTCAGTGTTAACTGCTCATCCCATGAACACACTCACATAGTACAATGTTCACTGATGAGTGAGTTCACCACTAGAGGGAGTTAATTCAGAATATCAGTAATTCAGTAGAACATGTAGTGCATGTGTTACAATGGGACTCTATTAAAATGCTTCTGTTTAAAAATCATTTATAATGTATTTCTGTTTTGTTTTCTTTTTACATTCTATGCACTGACAGATGCCTTTCACTGTAAGTGACTTACAGTGCATTCACAGTACATATTTTTTAAATCAGTATGTCTTCTCTTGCACTGCTAATGCATTGCTCTTCCAACTGTGCTACAGTTTATTAACACTTTATTAAGTATGTATATGTTTAAATTGGTTACTAATATTCTTATACTAATATTGTGATTGAGTATTTTAGATACAGAAAAACTAATGAGCTTAGATTTTTTTCAGTTATTATTGTAATTAAAATCTAAAATCTGACCTCCATTTATCGGGAAGCATTAGCAGGGGGAATTACTAGCAGGCTTCCTAATGGAAGTCTTTAGTCTTCACAGTGTTGCTATGACAACCACAAGCAGCCTCATCTTGGTTAATGAGGTATGGAAAATGAAAGTGGGAGGGGCAGGAGCAGCCAGGCAGAGAATGACATCACACTCACAAACCCATAAGACACTCACCAGGGGACTGAGGCTTGGGGGAGACCACTGCAAACCTCTTTGGGGACGACAGGATGGGGTGTGCGATATCATCTCTCTGAAACTCTTTTCTAGAGGCTAAATGAGAAACAAAATGCATTCGTTTATGCTACTCTCAAATATGACAAACTAATTACACTTGCTTAAAACTAAACAAATACTTTATATTTATGAACATAAGGACACATAAACAATGCTGATATACTTTTTCAAATAATTGTCCTAATCGGAATGATTACAACTAATTTCCTAAACCATAATTAGCTGTACAGCAAAGTAAGTGCTAGTGTAAAAGGTGACCACTAGGTAGAGTACTTGATCCATTATTCTTTGTTCTCCTTCCTACAGACTGTAATTTTAAATCAGCAAAATTTGCTGTGGTGCAATGCATAGTTTAAGCACTAGAGGTCTCATCTCTATTATTCTCAATTTCAGGGAACACAATGTTTCAAATCAAAATTGGCACATTTAGCAAATAGTTAACCCTTTGGATTTAGTTAACCCTTGGGATTAACTTAAAATGTTTTGCCAAATATATGAGCTGTACATCTGCTGATTATAACAGATGTGTAATTTAAAGGTTTTTTCATTGCTAAGCATAATTCTTATGCTTTATTAATGAATAGCATATTATTTCCTTTAAATAAATATCCTGCTCTAAACAAGCTAAGATTGCAAAATATAATTATTTCTTCATGAGATTTGCCTAAATATCTATTTTTACACAATTTTTTACCCATGTGGCTTTAGGTTAATTAATACCTTCATTGTCAGACAGAAACATCAGGCGACTAAATGTGTGATAATTAGACAAATAAACATGTGCTTATCACATTAAAGCATTACACCACAACACCAGGAAATAAATAAGGTGCTGATGGCATCACTCACACACAGGCGAGGCGCGAGAAGGCGTCAGTAGGGAGCGGCGGGTGGGGGGCGGGGGGCTGCTGCGTATGGGACTTCTGCTTTCATCAGAGAGAAGAGGAGAGCGAGAGAGGAGGGTCTCCTCACTGCCGCTGTTTGGACCTGTAGAAAAAACATTGAGATAAAGCTTTGGCTTATATTCGGTGCAGTGGCAATACTTGTATTGTTTTCTTTCTTTAATGTCTTATGCTTGATTCTTATCTTATAGGGACAGAGAAAAATAAAAATGTTGTCTTACTCGCAGCCACAGTGAGTATTTACTTCAATTATGTAACAAAAGCTTAAAACTTTTAGTTTACCTGTTGTGTTCCATAAATGGCAGTAAGTCATATTGGTTTGGATTGTCATGAACAATATAATAAAAGCCAACACATTTTTCATTAATTTTGGTGCACATTTTTCTGTATAAATTTGAATTATGTACTGATAACTAATGATGTAGAACAAATTAAAACAGTCTAAATAACTTGCAGCAAACGTGTGTGTGTGTGTGCACTCCCAAAGATAAAAGGAGGGAGAAAGTGTGTGTAAAACGGAGTACATGCTGCAGATATTGTTAGAATGAGTGTGTCCATCTCAGCAGGAAATAATGGAGACCGGCTGCTCCTGTCAGAACATGTCAGAGGGAAGAACTCATACACAACATGTGAATTATTCATAATGCAACATCAGAGAGCCTTAGAGAGGCCTGACTGTTTGATGTGAATGACGTCTGACATGTACCACTGCTATTGTGAGCGCAGTGTTAACTATTCTATTAGCCTCAATTATGTCATTATGTTCCTAGTAAGACAATTTACTAGGTTTGTAAAGATGACTCCCTGACATCTCAGCCAATGGCCAATAGTCAAATATCTCAGATTTATAGAAGAAATAAAAAACGATATAAAATGTGAATTAACAACTTTCTCCCCAGCTATATATTTAACTAATGCTATTACATCAATCTAAAAGCAATAAAAAATCATAAGCACTCTGGGAAATATATAAGTACCATAAGACCTATAACCTCATATCTTACTTATATCTCACGTCTTATAAGATATTAATAATTTCTCAGAGAAGTTTGTAACTAATCACAACAGTCTTTTAACTGACCATCTATCATCTGAATAGACACAAAAATGACAGTAACTGCTACAAAATCACCCATTCCAATCTCTTGAACCTCTAAAAGTGATCAGAGATACTTAAATGAATGACGAAACAGCACTTACAGGGGTGCAGACATTGTTTCTCAGTGTCCCTTTTTAAAACAAAAGTAAAAAGAGGTACAAAATATTCCAGTAATGTGAACATTTGTGCAGCAAACTCTTCTTTTAGTAGAGAAGCATCCGGAATCCTGATTCAAGTTGACAAAGAACATCACCTGCTTTCATTTCTTGTTTCGATTTTAAAACTTTATTGAGGCACCAAAGAGCTTAAATCTCCAACATTACAGTTACTAAGACGACCCTGGCAAAATACTTCCAATCCTTCCCTTCATACAGAAGAAACGTTTCCCACTTTTCCACACAGTAAATATAAGAGAGTGACTAAAAGCAACAGTGGTGACACTGGCCTGGATGTGGACTTCAGCTCGGGTGGGACCGACAGCTGTCCTATCAGCCCTGCACGACATCCGACCAAACTGTGACATGCACACACAAGTCTCCACATTTAAATATCAAGCAGACAAGTCTTTGGGTTTTTCAAGAGGGGATGTAAAATTGGGAAGGGAGAGGCGCCACTCTTGACCCCTCAGCTGTCTAAGTCGAGAGACAAATGTGTCCCCACTATAGAATCCAACATGTCAGGGTGTCTGCTGATGTCATAATGAACTACTACCATTTAGTGTGTGATTTCCAAACACACACTGTACTTACAGTACAAGGGAGGGATGCTATAGAAACCAAGTGAGTGTATGACATACATTACACTCAGCACTTCTGGGACACTATTTGCTATAGTCAGCGTTTATCTTTAGCCTGACAGAAAGACTGCAGTGACTGTGTGAGAAACACACAGTCTCACAGAGCATCAATCCGTCAGTTGACTATTAAAAGGTCTATTTAATGCTGTGTATACTGTAAAGTACTGTAGCGAAATGATCCCTGACTGATGCATTGTACATCTCATAATGAACAATACTAATTTGCAATAATACCTGCAATAATTCTGTTTTCCCTGTTGTACATGTTTGAATTTGTTTTTCTGTTTATGTGTTTATTATACGTAAAAGTGCTTTGAAGTTATGCAACACTGTACAATGTTAATAAATAAAATTTTATAATAAATTGAATTGATGCTGTCTATAAAGCAGCTATGTCATGTTTTGTATGCTAAAATATATTCTGATTTTACTTGTTGACCAGACCAATGGGTCGAAGGCAAAAAAATATGCTTTAAAACAATCATTATTGTCATTAATTTTGTCTGATGTTACTAGTGCACGTGGCATGTGTTCATTTCATTGAATTGAAAGGTACAAAACAGAAGATACACCTGGTGGAGTTAATTTAAAAATTATTTACTTTTATTTTCTTGACTATTAGAGTGTACTCTACAGTTTATATTATCTGATTATTAAATATGTATTTTTTTTAGGTCAGTTATAATAATAAGTCTTTAGAGAACATTATCCACCCTATTGTTGGAAATCTTTCAGTAACTGGTATAGGTGGACAGATGGGTGGACAGGTGGACAGATGGGTGGACAGGTGGACAGCCTGTTTCATCACACACACAGACACACTGATGTTATGAAAATCACACAGTAGATGAGTGGGTCCTCGCTCAACATCTGTGAAAGAAGTAACGTGAAACATTCCCAAATAACAATAAAAAACATCAAATCTAATCTATAACTTTTATTTTTCTCTCTTTAAGGACCATTAAGTTAACCATCAGCTAAAAAAAGACTCTAGATTCATTCACATCACTATCCAGAACACTGTCTCTACCATTACCAAATACCAAAATTACCAGCGTGGTATTAGAAACATTAGTCCTGTTTGGACAGGACAAGTTTTCCTTTGGAAAACTTAATGATTTTTATCTTGCCGTGTTTGAGGTATATTAAATTATGCATCGCCTCATTTATTTCTATTTTTTTGAACACTGTAACTAAAACTACATTTTTTGTTGTACTATCTGATGTACCTTCGTTATAGATTTACACCTTTCTTTAATTTTTTTCAGTTAAAGTACAAAAAACAAAATATATATATAATGTTATTAATATATCACAAATTCAAGCATATACATACAGTAAGTATATGTATTTACTGGGTTTAGTGATGAATGCATCCAGAGCACCAAGACCTTCCGGAATGCCTACATACAATAAACACTCAAGTATTTTACAAAACTAATCCTGTGTGAATACTGCTATTGATTGTATTTTGTATCTACTAGGCAGAAGGTTTTTGACAGGAAGAATTGGATAATCCATAGAGCCTAGAGTAATCCTGACACAATACCAGTATTAGAGTGATATTGGAGAGCATGCAGGTTGAGAACAAGCCATTATGAGTAATTGAAAACACTTCTAAGAATTGAGAGTGACATACTAAACGTTTACCGCAAGTGATGATGCAATTCTTACATGATTTAACTATATGCAGCTAAAAGCTAGTTAAACACAAAAATTAACAGCAATCTGTTTCTCCAATCACATAACTGTGGGTAACATGTTTTGCATGTGAATAGTTAAATGGACAAAAGGTTTATGATACGAAGAGTTATTGCACTCACGGCTGGATCGGCAGGGATCACTGTGTGTGCTGTCGTTTGATTGGTTGCTGGACACAGAAGACACGCTAGCACTGCGGTTGAAGCCAAAGGCAGCCAGTCGGGCAGGGGGCAGATGTGAGAATCCAGGGGGACGAAGTCCTGATTGACCTGGTTTAGGGAACATAAATTTGGGGGCCACATCTGAAGCCAGTCTTTTCTGATCCACTGTAAAATAGCAGACAAATCTTATTATTCCCACAAACAGATGGCAGGAGTTTATTTATGAACAGCCTGAGCCAAACACTATTACCTTGTTGTTTCGTATAACCCATAATAATAAATTAAATGACAACATAATCTTGCCTTCTACCAGCTAAAATCACGAAACCAACATAGGGCAATGAATACAATATAAGTAATACTATTTCTGGTAATAATGACTGTAAAGCTCCTGCAAAATATTGTAGTGCACAAGTTGTATGGGCTACTTTTATGGTAAGTAAAATTTTATTGTACCATTTATTTTACCATTAAGTACCAGCCATCTCCAGAATTCTTCTCCAGTACTCAGTATCTCTATTTATCTCTTAAGGCTGATTACTTTTGTTTTAAATCATTGTCCTCTTATACTATATGAAAAAATAGCTTGGACATTTGCAAAACATTTCGTTTTTTATAGAAGAAAAACTGTCAAATATTTTAAGAATAACATGAGTTAATAATAACTAAATGTTTATTTTTAGGTGAACTTTCTCAAGCCATAAACACTGTAGTGTTATTGTCCAGGGATAAATTAATTTACAAATCATTATGTTACTGCTTTCTGAAATACCTTATTACCCATAAGTACTCAGAATTTATAACAGACCAGAGAACAGTTATTTCAGATATGCAAAGAAAACAGATGTCTTATCTTATGATTTTGGATTGCTTTACATTTGTTGTCTAAAATTTAAAGTGCTGACCTGCAGGTTCCTGGTGACAGCTTGGAGCCTGACCAGCTGGAGCCATACAACTCAAGGGTGATGCTGACCTTTGACATGGTAACACCGTCCTGTTCTTAGTAGCAGGCTGTCTGGTGACGGCTCCAAGACCAAGCTGAGGCCTTAATGCTCTGGGAAAGCGGAAAACACTAGCAGCATCATGGGTACTCAGCTGAACTGCTTTACCTCCCTGAAACAGTGAGATGCAAGTCTTATATTCTTTGTTACCACACATTCAATAAAGAAGTTTAGAGAATTAAAAATTATTTTAAATTATTGACTATGCTCATACTTAAACAAAATCATTTTTTCTATGTTTTAATAATGCGTGTAAGCAACTGACAATCTGGTATACTGGAGTCCCACCTCATGTAAGTACTGATCTGGCAGCTCTCCATGGAAACTCTCTGATTTGCCTTCCAGTTTATGGGGAACATTGAGACTAGGTTGTCTGATCGCAGAAACGCCTGAAGGGGAGTAGTATCCTGATCTCTGCATGTCCTGTTGATACTTATCATAAAGAATATTAGAGGAAGTCAACACAGGTGAACCTCTGGGCCCTTCAGTCTTTTGATCTTTAGGGGCTGAAAAGCTGGCATATGGTGTAAGTCTGGGCGGTAGTGTCGATACTTCATAGGAACCATCAGGTGTTGGCTTTGCTTGGGGGCTCTTGCGGACATAGGTGATGATTTTTGGTCTGACATTTTTAGGCTTCTGGGGTGGAGACGACTTCTTAGGTTCAGACTTTGTTTTTGTGGGTTGATAAGGAAGGACAGGTTTTGGAATGCTACTACTACTGAGAAAGCTTTTACTTGGTTGCCTCAAACCACTGGTGCCCTTCTGTGAAGTTTCACTACGTTCCTGATTTGCTTCTCTTGTGCTTAAAGTTTTGGCTGGTGATGAAGGTGGTTGTCTTCTAGGTGAACTGGTGGCTTTAGGGGATGAAGTTGTCTCGTGGCGAGATGGGCTGGCCCAGGGTCTTCCCCTTTCCAAACTGGAACTAGAACTTTGTGTTTTTTCAAAAGATGCTTGCTTCTTGTAAGGTTTGGGTTCTGGACCACCAGAGTGGATAGGTGTACCAGTTAATGTTGGTTTTGAGGAATTGTGACTCATTTCAGGAGATTCCTTATTGTGGGATTTCGTTATATCACCAATGAAATCATGAGAGAAGCTTCTAGAACACAAAGCAGACTGTGTGTTGTCTGAGATGACAGCTTGGCAAGATTTCTTCTCAGTAGATATTGTTTTCAAATTTGGATCCTTGTCCTCTTCTACATAGTGCTCCTTAACAGGAATTGCAGATTCTCCTACATTTTCCTGACTGGAACTTACTGATTCATTAGGGACCTTTTTAGTCCTTACAGTGCTACATTCACGTTCGCTATTTGTCAGCTGGCCTGAGCTCTCATATGTAACAAAGTCTATAGCTGGTTGGTTTTCTTGTGCTTCTAAAAGATGTTCCTCAGGCAAGGTGGTAGAGTTGAGATTGAGATCAACACTTCCAATGTGTGTTGTTCTTTTTCCTGTTAGATGATGCATGCCCTCAGTTTGTTGGGAGATTCGACTTTTATCTGTTATGGTCAAACAAGACTGTGAGGCAAGGGTAAGGTCCTCAGATACAGTTCGATATGGTCCTGAGGTAGCATGCCATGAATTAGAGCTCTGGGTTCGACTGACGTGGTCCAGGGCACTAGCAAAACTTTCTCCAAAACTAGACATTGTGGAGAGGCAAGACTCAAAACCATCGTTTTCAAAGCTAACCTCTGTCCTGGCTATAGCGGTCATTATTTCTTTGCACTTGAACTGAAGGCAAATGGTGGAATCTTGCTCTTTTAAAGTAAGCAGGGAGGATTCATTTTTATCTTTAGGAGACTTTGCTTCGGTTTGAATTAAACTGGTGGAGGACAGACCAATTGTGGCATCTTCAGGAATAGTGTTCTCTTCCTCATCTTCTAGTTCCTGACTTTCCAGCATCTCAAACTCAGCCAGCTCTGGGTCTTCACTTGGGGAATCAGTGCCACGGATAATCATCTTTACCTGTTCTTCAGTGTGAGATCCTGCGCAGGACAGGCTGCTAATGGTCTCCAAAGTTCCTCCATCTCCCTTCTGGATTTCATTAGCATTGGCATCTCCATTCAGGGATTTCTCAGCATGTCTGTTGTTGTTCCTGATTTCCCTGCAGCATTCTTCATTGCTGGTCCCAAAAGGTCCAACATGTTCATCATTCACACTCATGTTTCTGGAAGGTTCTTTGTTCTTAAGCTTTCATGTACAGTCTTGTTAATCCTCCCTTGAGGTCTGGAGCTGTTTCAGCTTTTAAGCTTAAATCTAAAGTAAGTACTGGCATCTTTCTCAATTTTGGTTTAGATATTGATGTTAATTAGACGACATCAGTGGTTGTCTTTAACCTGCCAAGGTAAGAAAGTAACATTAACAATTTTATTAATTAATTGTATTAATAATTTATTTTTTTATCTTATCTTTTAATTTTATTGACTATAAATATCCAGTTATATTTATTTCATTGTACTGGTATTCAAATTGCCACAGAAAGTGACAAAATGTTCTAGATAGTAAATTATTTAGATTTTTTATTACTCATGTAACAATATATATAGTTGCAGTGAAAAGTTCACATATGCCTTGCAACATTTGCAAAATGTCAACAATCTAAAAAAAATAAGAGGAAGTTTAAAAACTTACAACATACTACCCAGCTAACAACTTTACATTTAGAGTTTTTCTATTAATAATGTTAGGGCAGGGGCACCTCAGCTTATTTATGCTGGTACTGAGGCCACAACCATTAGGCCACAAATACCCCAAGCATAAATAATGCTTCATTCAAAAGATTGAGGAGCCCAGACATAATATATCTTGAGTGATAGATAAAAGAAATCTAGTGTAACATTACCGCTAAAACTATGTAAAAAGCATCTTTCATAAAGAATAGTTAATGATGAAAACACACTAAACTGTATCTCCACTAAGTGATGAAGCACAATTAAACTCAGTTCTGCCTAACAACAAGAGCAGCTCCTACACACCAGAACTTTAGCCGTAGGAAGTAATTCCCTGAGGTAACGACTAACAAATGTTCTCACAACCTTATGATGTTTCTTGTATCTATACAGGAAATATTAGGAAACAATAAACTGCATTCCACTGCAGCAGCTGGACAGAGACTCATTCCACTGAATGTTTCTGTTACAGAATCATTAAAACAGTCGCTGTACTGCATGAGGGTCTGACAGACACGTGAGGAGTGACATCATCATCATTCAGCAATGTATTCAGCAATGTATGATTGTAGGATGAAATGTCTAAAGAAATACTGAAGAGGTCACATGGCCACTTGGAGTCTTGGAGCCACTTGGATAACCTCTGTATGTTACAAGAGGAAGATGTACCGAAACATAAGCAAAACATGAGGGCAACAAAATGTTCCAGCCTTATGGTGAAACAGACGGTGTTGTGTTCTCGCCATCTAAGAGCTGTGTGGGTTTTGATCGATGTCTTTCCTTAGGACATAGTTTTAAAGCATTGTGTAATGAAAGCTGTCTTAAGATGATCTAGAGAGAACATTTTCTCAAAACCCTTAAAGCAGCTAACACACACATCACACACCCTTACACACACACACACACACACACTAAAACATCTATTCTTGACCTACTTTCAGAGGGGGTACAGAAGTACTCATGTAAAAATGCTTAAAAATCTCACAGCTCAACACCAAGAAGTTGAATATTTTAAGTACAAGTAAAAACATGATAACTCCTATTCTTTATAATGATACAGTGTATAAAGCCCTGATATTACTAATTTTTTAT
This sequence comes from Ambastaia sidthimunki, assembly GCA_036877625.1. Classification (NCBI taxonomy): domain Eukaryota; kingdom Metazoa; phylum Chordata; class Actinopteri; order Cypriniformes; family Botiidae; genus Ambastaia; species Ambastaia sidthimunki. The sequence continues at coordinate 12,624 of JAZGTK010004435.1, read as the reverse complement.
TTTCTTGCTCTTGTGGATTTGATGCAAGATCTTTTTCCTATTCTAAAGCATCTACTGAGATGAAATCCAGGCAAACATCAGAATAAATAATTAATAAAGACTTTACCTCCATCCACAGTAAAAAAAACAACTCTAAGGAGACCAATACATTTATAAAATAAAGATTTTAAATCTTTAGATCTTAGTCTTTGCATTTCATCAATGTGTAGAAAACACACAGCACTTGTGGCGGAACATCTCATTAGTCAAACTAAAGCTTTAGCTGGGCTTTCTGTGTAGTATATTACTGTAGTGGTGGTGGGAGCAAAAGCAAAATGTTACAAGGACTGCAAAAGCACAGTAGAGACTCATAATTTGTGTATTGACTTTACGAGGTTTAATCAGCAGGAATAAATTACTAGCTGATGAATGTCCAGCTGATTGGGAAGAGATGAGAGCACAGTGATGGCTTTGTTTTTATGCTCGTCAAATGACCCTGGTTGATTAATTCCTGATCTTTCTGTCTCTGTAGCAGATTGCCACAGATCACGAATACCGCAAATCAAGCTCCTTGCTGCTGAATGGCACAATATATATAAGCTGTAATTCTCAACCCAGCCCAGATCTCCACAGCGCCTCCATTCACACCCCAGTCTCACTCAGATAAGAACATTTCACACATGTAACTTTACTTAGCTTAACAGGCATTTACAGCCACAGACTGATGAACATGGTTTTACGTGTCAGCAATACCAATGCACACACAGAAGCAATGTCAGATGTTTGATGTCAAATCTGTCTACACTGTTACTCTGCATACAGTACGAACGTCAAATTAAATACAATCATTAACAAGAACAGCTCAATACATGCAACAGTTTAACAGAAAACAAATAAATACCCAATAACACTAACTGAAATGCTATAGTTTAATTGTATGAATTTCAGTTCAGCTGTATGAAGGTTTTTAGGAACTATGCAAAGTGTAAGTGCAAGTATAGCATGTTTACTTTTTACGCATTCATAGATGTAAATAAACTCAATATTTTGCCCAATAAATATTAAATGTAAACCCCTAATCGTTGCACTGCTATAAAGCAATGCGCTACAAGCATCCACCCATCATAAAAGTAAACCAAATGACTCCAATGGGTTAATAAATATCTTCTGAAGTGAAACATTTATAAAAGAACAAATGTTCCTGTAGCTCAACTGATAGCGCATTGTGTTAGCAGCACAAACGTTGTGGGTTTGATCCCAGGGAATACAAGTACTGCTAAATGTATACCTTGAATTTACTGTAAAATGCTTTGAATAAAAGTGTCTTACAAATGTAATGTTACGATTAATATTTGAGCTTATTAAAAGATTGACACGTCATGTATCCATGTAAACAAACAATCAAATATGGCAGCACATCGAAAATGTTGAATCTCATTGCTTTGATCTGTTTGTTTACATGGATATGTGATGTATCGATTGCCTTGTTATTATATTGAGCAACAAATGTTTAAAGCTTCAAAAACACAGCATGATCCGTCACAGCAGTTTCTGGACAGCAGCACCACTGTTTTAGTGTTTTACACTGCCATGAGTTGACAACTCACTACAAACACTAACCTTATAAGTGTATTTACACTAATCTAAGTTTGCCTGAAAAATTTTTTTTTTTTTTACATTGTTTAAGTTGAAGACAAAGGCATTAGCACAAAGCTTGTACAATGTGAACTGCAGTATGTGCTGTGTAAGTTTCTGTTTAAAGGCATCAACCCGTGTGTAAGGCAGCCATGACACAAAGTTCTAATATGTGTAAGAGGGAAATCGGAATTCTGGTCTAAATAAACAGCCTATTCCAGCGTCCCTAAAAAATTCAACTAATGCAATTTTTCAACTTCTGCACACTGAGCGGTGAAACACTCATTCCAACATACAGCAGCAAAAAGACTTCTAGAACAAAACCAGACATTTTCTGTCATGACTGACATCAGTGAAACAGGTAGCTATTAGTAACTGTAAAATATTTTTTTCAACCTAAGACTATAAGAGAATAATGTTACCCTTTAAGGCATCGCTTGTGTCTTGGTACTTATATCCAATAAGAATTTGTTGAAAAAAGGACACAGAAATAAGCCATACCTTTACACTCTTTTTTGGGTGTGGTCACTTGGGCCAGTAAGCAACCAGCTAGCAACACCCTAGCAACCACGTAGCAAAGTGCTTAAAACAGAACACCTTATTAAAAGTATCATTTACTTTAGCAACCACACATAACATTTTTGCACACCAGTCACATTCAAACATTCAAAAATGTTTGAACTATATTTTCCTTTTCTGCCACAGGTCACAATATATACTCAATATGGTTACTCAATGAGCTTTCTATTCTACCTCACCCTGTTAGTTAACCAGTGTTACCATTTTAAATACAGTGCTCACTAGGCTACAGAAATTACTGACATAAGGAAGAACAAACACTCTTGCTCTTGACTGCAATTTCTGTCCTAAACACAGAGTATAAATAAAACACTTACAGTGTGTCCCTCCAGGCGACAGCATGAAACTTACACCCAACGGCCATGACAGACTGTTGTTGTTAGTGCTTCCTCTTTGTTTTTCCTCTTTCACTACATTGTAACGTGTTCATACAGCTATCGGCAGTAATGCAACCAGCCGTAGGAAGCTAAAGAGGCAAGCTGCTGTCACGGTTATTAAGATGCATGAAATTCCTCTTATTTCCCATGATGCATTCAGAGCACTGCACCTGTTTACTAATCAAACCAGCTAACCTAGAAGAGACCTGGATTAGTGAAACATCTTACATCTGTCTTTCCTCATATGTGTGTGTGTCTGTGTGTGTGGACCCCTCTCTTTTGTGATAGCTTCTGTTCTGAAGTGCCTTTCCCACTCATCCCCAAATGGAAGCAGTGATTACCACTATTCAAGCTGGAGCTCTGATTAAATATTAACATCCAAATGAAAATAAAAGCCACACACCCCTCTCAAGAGCCACCCCCATCAGCTTTGCGAGAGGAGAAAAACTATCAAACAAAAGCAGTGACAACCAATCAGAGACCTTGAACTTCAGAGTAGGTGTGACATGCCACATGCCACTTAGAATTTGTTTGGCACATAACTAATACAGCACTCTTTGATCAGACAGCCTGCCTTAAATCCTGTAACATGCTGGGCAGACATGTGCTATTACGTTTTAAAGTGATCATATGTAATATTTTACACTAGAGGACAAAAAGAAAACTTTGATGAAGAAACCTGACCCGAATCTAGGAACCAAAACATCAGAGAGTATCATAGAGGATCTTGGACATGAACCAGTAAACCTCAAAGCACCTTAGCAACCATCTTACCATGCCCTAGCAACACACTAACATTGTGATGGCACATTCCAAAGCACCACTCACACAACACAAAGCAGGACTATTATACAATTATTTAACAATTCTGTATTAGGATGTTAAATGGTCTATATCGTATACAATTTATAAACAAAAATCAGGCACAGGAACACAGTGTCCCCCTACTGTATAACTATCTCCGATTATCTGATGACAGAATCAGAATAGCTGACACAGAACTGGTGAAAAACATTGGATGTTGGCATTCTTCAATGTTGTAGAGTACACACAGCCTGTGTGGAATGTTGCCAAGGTGCAGGGCTTTTCAAACTGTGGGTCGCGATAAAATGATAAAAATGATAAAAGGTGGGTCGCAAATTATTCAAAAACACAAAAAAAATTTTTTTTTAACATTTAAAAATATTCTTGTGGGTCTTGAAATTGATTGTATTTTTCTAGGTGAGTCCTGGAATTAAAAAGTTTGGGAACCCCTGACGTAGGGTATGTAAAGATATTCACAATTAAGGAAAATAACAGATAATCGGACCAAAGCATCTTTGAAAGCAATGTCCATAGGCAATGATTAACATTATTTAAAAATTATTCATAAATGTATATTCTTTAATAATGGCTAATATTAGTATGTTTATATATCATCAACGCATTTAATCACATAATTTTACACCACGTTTAATGTTAATAATGAAGTGAATCTGTTATTCTGACTAACACATGCATACAATTAAAAATAAACAGATAATATATTAATACACTACAGAATCATACCATAAATAATGCACTGAAGATTCTTAATTATTGGTGTAAATATATTCAGGCTACCAGAAAATACATGTTTGCAGGAAGCGAAAGATTAGACTGCTTTAATAGCGCAGTATAAACAGCATGTGATATAATCTTTCCCCTCCGATGCAGATCCACACGGCAGCAGGTGGATGTGATGCTCTGACTGTGCGCCATCACATGCACTTCACCGCATACACACACACTCGTACCTGCAGATCCTCAGCATCCGCGACTGGAGAAGACTATTGTGTCTTTCATTCCGCCCGTCATTCTCGGGTCGAGTGTAAAATCAGCCTGAAGCATCAGGAAAGAGGCAACAGAGAGCCAGACGTGCACCACAGGATGCTGATCGCGGAATGAATGGTGTGAAATGAAGTGTCGAACAACGGCTGTGTCTTAAATCTAACATGCCTGCCTACCTAGACAGCATTTTAGGGCACTGTTTTGCTTATTCCGTTTCATTAAAGTTCTGATTAAGAAGCATAATAAATATCGAAGCGTGCTTATGATATTTAAAAATGCTGTTAACTCGTATTGCCATTGTGATGTCCAGAATGTTGTCTAGATATACAGCTCAGCAGGTTTGAGACGCAGCCGACATGTGAAATGTGCATTGAGCGCCACCCGCAGGCAAAGGACTGCGGTTGCATTTTATGTCTCAGAACCGAGAGAATTTAAAAGTCCACCCAAAATAATATTTTTCCTATACATTACTCACCCTCAAGGCATCCTATGACAATATGACTTTCTTCTTTGAGCCGAACAAAATTATTGTATTAATTATTATATTAAATAATATCCTGGCTCATGATCCTCACTGAAGTAAATTATGTGTTGTGTAAGATTCATATCAAATACATAAATTCTGTGGACTAAAAATTACACAAAACAGAAAAATAACAATGTTTTTGTAACACAACAAGAATACTCTCATCTTTAGTAGTCCATAATAAAAATTTGCTGAAAATCTACTCAGCCCAGTGTCATCCGACATGTTTGTTTTTTTCAGTCGAAAATATTTAAGGTTCCTGAAGAAAACATTCCATGATTTTTCTCAATCCAATGCAATTCAACAGGGTTCATTGTTTTTAAGGTCAAAAAAAAGTTTCAGATGCAGCTTCAAATGGCTCATCTCGACCCTAGCTGACTTATAAGGGTCAGCCATTTTCAGAGAAAATGAAAAATTTAAAAACTACAAAATGTTCTCTTTTGGTCTGGCTCTGTGAACTCATGCATTACTGTATGTAACCATGCTAGAAAGGTTCTTTACTGTAGTTAGAATGCTGTTCATAATGTATCTGGTTACCATAAAAACACTGTCGCGCTGACACTCGCTACTGCTTCAGCCATCGTATGCCACAATGGTGACATTTTTCTGTGACAATGTCTGAAACCCTCTGATAGAACTGAATCTGAACTGTAATAAAACCAGGAGAAACAGGAGTGACGCTGCTTTCTGCTGTACTGGAGGATTCACACTGTAAATACTGAGGTGAGCTCTATCTGACTATATTTTCATTACCTGCTTTTTAATAAAACAGATTCTCAAATTGTCCAACCACCATTTTGTTTTATTTGGTGTAAGATAAAATATTTTAAAAGATATTTTAATTTATCTATTAAAATGTTCTTTGAATAACCTGTTGGTATTACAGTTTTTCTAAATTGCTTCCAATTCCTAAATTGTTGTTTGATGTCTGGGTGCGAGACGAGGCTTCAGCGTTTGTGTAGCGCCTCTTCTGCAGAGTATTTGCATACGCTTGATTTGATTGGTTGACGCCTGGACCAGCACTTGTCAGAGTTGCATTTTCTCAACTTCTGACTGGAGCAATGTGACAGTCACTCAGTAACATGTTCAAAGTGAATAAGTAGTGCAAAGGGTTAACGCTGAAATGGAGTAAAACTATAGTAGTAAAACTAGGTCTTTACTGTAAAAATGAAAAAATAAAAAAAATAAAAACACTAAATCCAAGCCTTCCTGAACATGTTCAATATTGTTATAAAACTTCTGTTTAATATGATGAAAATGTTAAAAAGCTGTTGACAGCTTCTGATTAATTTTGTTCTGTGAGACATTTTTAAGCAGATACTTTCTATTAATTAATAAGTATGTATATCTACGACAAAAAAATCCTTAATGGCTGAATAAATGATGACCTATTCCTTGTATTGTTTTTATCAATATTTACATACAGAGCACCTTTTGCCACGTTTGCTATTAATACTGATAATAAAATCAAGTAAATATTAACATTGTTAGTTTCAGTAGGCTGGTATGTTAACAACACATAATAATACTGTATTTAGGTCATAACTTATTATTTAAGTCATAATAAAGTCTGTGCACATTGCATCTTAAATTGTGATCAAGGAATATTATATTATACTTATGATTTCTTTAAAATCATGTAAAATTGTCGTTATATTGTCAAAATTGGATTTTTCGCTGTGTAACCTAACCCTGGTGGCATATTTTTCTGTTTATTTGTACAAAATACACATACTTCCCAAACAAATCCTTTTGCTGGCAGCAGGTGGCACTAAGGCATAAAGAAAACAAAAATAAAGATGGCATGTATTAATGCTTTTGTTTTGTCTCTGGCATTTATCCAGGATTTTTATAAACGTTACACAGGGAACTTTTCTCAAAGGCTATTGACGCCATTTGCATAAATGTTTGTTTCTATAGCTGTATGTATATGATGCCTTATTTGGTCTGTTTAATGAACACATTACTTGTATTATGCAAATCATAGAGCTGTATATTTTATTGTATTGTAATTCATTTGTTTACAGAGAAGGATGGCCTCATTAAAACATCTTTGAAACCATGTATTGATGGTTGTGGTTGATGTAATCTACATACAAATAAACATAAATTGACTATGGCAATAATTTTGTATATTGATTTCAAACAATTATTGTATGAATTATTGCCCAAATTAAATTAATATTTCACACACTTTTATCCAAAACGAACTTACAAGCAGGAAAACAATAAAACGATTAATTACTGGCAACGACATGAGAATTGCTAAACAATTATAAATATATATATGTGTGTGTGTGTGTGTGTGTGTGTGTGTGTATACTGTATATATATATATATATTTTGCTGTTTTATGCATTAATTTGTATTTCATTATTGTTTTACTATGTGCCTGTTTGCTGAAAAGCCCATTAGAGGCTATTTAACAGACGGTTCATGCCCCCCAATTGGAAAGATCTTTTTTATGTAGTTCACGGCTGTTACCACTAGAGCCCGCAAAATGGCAGCTCACCCATTGTGGGATTTCTCTCGAGCATGGATGAACAACCCATACAATGAGACTCTGTAGTCGTGCTGCGGTAACCCAGCCTCTCCGGATTTACCCCCGTACGCGCTCGGACTACTGACAATTCACTGCACGGATAACGCCAGTCAAGTCGTGCCGCAACTCTTGTATATTTACTTTATCTGGTGATCAGCACAAGGAGAGTTAACAGCGTCGGAAATGACAATGATGGAAAGTGGTTGTATACAGTTTAAACTCACTGGAAGTTTGCGGATTGTTTATCCTCAAGTAAATGGATTATAATTGCATTTATTATATAGCAGCTGATAGGACACCGTCCGATAACAGCGACACGCGTGTCTTATTTTGGGTTCTGAGCGAGTCGAATGCCTTTGCGTGATTGCGCGTATTTCTACCTGCACGACTGTCTAAAGCTGTCTTATATTAACAGATTGTGGATTTGAAACACCTTGCATGAAGTTGAATAAGCGCACGCTGCAGTTTTGGCAACCTGGAAAGCTGTACGACGCTACTGTGCATAAAGCTTTAATGCAATGTTGAGATTTGTAGCCTTGCACTCTAAAAATGAAAGTTGTGCACCCTAAAAAACCGATCTAGATCACATGTAGTTTTGGACATACACGAGAGGCTGTTTAAGGGATGTAAATAATTATAATTTCGCGAATTCACATTTAAAATTGTCAGCCCAGCTAACGAATTTACGTTCTAAACGTTTCCAAACATTCCGTTTTGGTTTTAAAATGGTCAAAATGTCACGTTTTCTTAATGGGAGTATATTGGTATTTAACGTGACTTTTAAGAAAACTTATATTACCATTTAACATTGGATAAACTTAAACGTTAAAGTTAACTTTACTTAAACGTGCTTACAACGTCTTGTAACGTTTACGAGGACGTTCTTTTAACGTTAGCCCTCAGAACAGCCTTTCGCTACCAGCTTGAAACATCTTGTGTGTCGTTTTCACCTTAATGTTAAACGTTCCTCTAATGCGCATAACATCATAAGTTTACCGTAACAGCCTCTAACATCGCTTTGAGTAGGCGCAAACTTTTAAGCTTTAAGAAGAGGGCACTGAAGGTCATGGGAGAGGCAGCTCCGACCCAGGCGACCCCAAGTGGATTTGCACCCATGTTGGGCGTAGGGATGGGAGGATCAATCACACCAGTCGCCACTTCAAGAGGATCCGCCGTTCCTCAGCTGCACAGTGCTATAGTGGAGCGTCTGCGTGCCAGAATAGAGCTGTGCCGACGGCATCACTCCACCTGCGAGAGCCGCTATCAACGCGGCCAGGCAGAAAATTCGGACCGGGAACATGAGAGCACACTCCAGCTCCTGAACATCGTTCATCAGGGCCCTGGGAACAGAAAAACCAGGGGCAGTAGATCCTCTCAGCAGCATTCTGAATACAACAAAGTAAACGGTGATCATAAGGTCCACAATTCGTCGGAGTCAGAATCAAAAATCTCTTCGCAAATAGCAGTAAGTTTTATTAAATACACCTAAATTAAACGAGTTACATCTTTTAATCTGGCACACATCAGAACAGTTCCCCAAAGAATGACATCAACACACTGATGTGATGTGATTAGTGTGTGTGTGTGTGTGTGTGTGTGTGTGTGCGCGCACGAGTGAGAGAGATAGGGGCCTCTTCTTAATTAAAAAAGGGCCCAGCAGCCTGACACATGATTCTTGATTCATGCAGATGATTCATGTTTCATAAGTAACCAGCAGTGCTTATTCAACAGTTTTATAACTGATTCTTCAAAAGTGCTATTAAAATTTTTTAAATTATATTGTCACCTCAAAAAGTATTTGGACACAAAGTGTTTGCAAACTGAATGTCAGACATTTGTGGCACATATAGGTAATGTGATGAACTACACCTGTGGTTATTCTGTTAGGACACCTTAAAAAACAGTGCTGCATAAGTGTTTTAAAACTTTGGTCCACTGTGTGTGCATGATTTTCAACATTACTGATAATATTGGGAAGAATATCTATTATCTATTAATGCTTTGTAGCCATTGTTACAAAAGGAAATGCTTGCAGTCAACAGGTCAGTGGTGGTTCTTTGTTCTCTCTCTTTATATTTGCCTCATGGGACTTTATAGTTTGACACCACTTCAGTTTGAGGTGTCTATTTAGCCCCCTGTTTACAGATATAATCTTGTTTTGATTGAGAGTTTGTGTGATTTGATTGTTTTGCAGAGAGTTTGGAAATTAGTTTCCAGGATAAGCCTACATGGACTTCATTCTCCCATGGAACACAACAAACTTTTAAACACAACTTTATGCCTTTTCACAGTAAAATTGTGGCATTTTGACACTTTCTTGTGTGTTTTGACACTTTGTTCAGCATCATGCTGGTCTGAAACGACCGGTGATAGGCTGAGAAAATAAATGACATTTTGTGTAGACTGTTCCTTTTAGTTTAATGCAATATATTAAATACAATATCTAGCAAGCATACAAAAAGATGCAAGTGGCAATTGGATGATGTTAAAATCCAGCAAATATTGCAGTGAATGGCCTGCGTTTGTTCTGTCCGATGCGTTGTCAGGCCCTATTATCCAAGCTTTGACAAATTGCGCTCAAAGCACCTTCTTGAATGATGGATTTCCCATAAAATTGTTGAAGCGTGCTGCCTGCGTATAAATGTTTAGAGTCCTACAATACATGTCCTGCTTTTGTTTACGCAAAGTCAAACAGGCCTTGAAAACACGATTGTCGGAGGACTGCCCAGTAATTAAGCATCATGGACTTTCGGGTAAATTTGTTTTTTCCTCCTTTCAAAGCTGTGACAGACTGGGAAATAGGAGGATTGTGGAGTATCCTCTCACGGAAGGGAAAGTAGGGTGGTGTGAGTGCTCTGTTTGCTAACCTAAAGCCTTATCAAGAAGTTTAGGAGTTTAATAATCTGTTTATCTGTTTACTTAAACAATCTTCAGCTTTATATTCATATAAGTATATATTTTCATTTATGTATATAAGTATATTGAAATTGCCTAGGAATTAGAAGTAAAGCTTTGAAAATGGCCTTAAGGCAGCAAAAAAGTATCCAAAAGACAGAAGTTATTCCTGTATTCCTGAGTGGTGTATATATTGTCATAGGTCACTTTGTATAATATACAGACCGGAATTTTAGCCATTACTCTTTATAAATCACATCAAATCATAAATTAACAGACCAAATTAAAAAATGTTCAGAGCCATGCCAGTAACATCAAACCTTATTGGTCATTGTGTCAGAACTTCATAATGCTTCACAAGAGGCACAAGGACCAAATAGGTTTGATGTTCTTGATGGTTGAAAGCTTGGAAGTTTTGATTCATTCAGTCAGTTCCATTATATAAGATAAAATCAGCTCAGACATTTTTCAAAATATCATCATTTGTGAAGTCATAGGAGTTTGAAACGACAGGAGGGTGAGTTAATAATGATAGATTAAACTAGTCTTTGAAACAATGTTATGTTGGTAAGATTCAAACATTGCTTTACATGAGAATTTTTCACAGTTCAGAATAATAATTATAAGATGCAGCAAAATAATTTAATTATACATAATCAAGCACGAAAAGCAGGCATTACAAATAATAAGTGGAAGAACAAATTGTCGCAGTGTTTCCTGATATTTCTTGGCTATAGCACTTTTGGAATAAAAGCTTAATGTGACCAATGTTAGATTCACTCTGTATCACTTAAGGTCCAAAGAAACGGTCTGTGCTTTACTTGGGGAATCTAACTGGGTTTGTCCCACTGCTGATTTTCATATTGACATGAGAATGAATTGGTACTGTTTGGGAGCGTTTATATTGTGGCAGAAAGCCATAGTAATCAGTTAGAAAGTCAAAGAACTTAATAGTCTGACATACCAAGACTGTTGTCTGTCGTCATAAAATCTGGTCCAGTTGTGCAACGTATTTTGCACCAGAACCGGCCACTTACACAGGAAGTTTCTTTGTTAATGATGTGTAAATCAACCAACCACAGTTTGTTTGGTTTTCACAGGGTGTTTAGGTTTCATTGGAAAGAGGTGATAGCCCTTCAAAAGAAGAAATGTGTTTTTATAAATTTGAAATTTGTGTGTTTATATAGTTTTGTTTATTACTCTGAATATCTTTTAAAGATCTGATACCACTAAACTTTGGCCAATCCAGCCTAGGCAATCCAGGTGAATATTTGAAACATGACTTCTGTAAATTGAAATACGCCAGCTAGTTATTTTTGCATGCAACATGCATCACAAACAAAGAACAGATTGTGACCTGTGGGCGGAGCCATTGTCAGCCTGAGATCTAATGATTGAGGGTTTGTTGATTATTTTCATGTCAGCTAACTGCAGCAACCAACATTTGCATTATATGCATTAAAAAGTGACCTATAAAGTTAAACGTGTAACTGAAAAATAAAGGAAGCTTGTGGCATAAACAGAATGGAAGTTTAGGAAAACTCAAGCGGAATTGCTTGTGCTGCTTAAATCAAAAGCATTTCATCTGCTAAATCTCTGCTAGAGGTTTTTTGGTGAGGTGCCTTGTGTAAACCTCATGTTTTATTCACAGTCTGGGAGATGACTGTGACTTTAAAGGTCTTACACATTCCTAAATCCATTTGCTCGAGCTGTGGGCAGAAAATCACCTCACCTTGGCATTTAACACCAGCCTTTCCTTACCCAATATTGACTTCTTTATATTATTATTAACTATTTGATGGAAATCATGAAATGAAACCCTATCAGAAGAGGTTCTTTATATAAGAAGGCCATCTAAAGAGAAACATGCATGAAGCACATGCATGTTACAAACATAGCACTACTGTTGTCTGCCGGGTGTGTGTGGATTTTACATCGAGTGTGTGACTTTGCTTGAATGCAAATCATCTTTTAAAGGACTAAATACATTCTGTGGTAGCTGACCTTGATTTGGGAGATGTCCTTGATTTATCCAAGACTTTCAGTTGTGGCATAGTTACCTTTGCAGTGTGGGTTTAGAGGCATTTGAAAGGCAACATTTGGAAATATACTAATTACTTAATATATTAGTATATCATTACTAAGGTTTGAAAAGTTCACATTGCTAAATTGCTTTTAAATCGTTTGTAGGATGTATCCAGCTGTAAACAATTTTGGAAGCTGTCAAATGTCATGGACTATTTGGTACAATGTTTTCAATCCCATACCTATGTATGTATTGG
>JAZGTK010004434.1:0-24577 GCA_036877625.1 Ambastaia sidthimunki | reverse complement strand
GTTCCTACAGAGACCAGTTTAGTGCCAGTATTGCTAAGAAAGAAATATTTGTGTTGCGTGCTGTGTTTGTGTTTTTTTATCGCTTGCTATCTCTGTCTTTCTCTGCTGTTTCAACAGATTTGTTTGAGAGTGAGCACATTGGCGTTGGAAAGAAAGGTAAAAATAAACACTTCTGTGTAATTCCATCTTGTTATCATGGCACGTATGTTTAATACTTCTTTAATATCCGTGTATCGCTTGGTCGCGTGGAAAATGTGTGTCACTTCTTATAGTAAAGTCATCTGTTAGTTAACTAGAACATCATTGGTCAGAAAGATGTTACATATGATGGATATGTTTGAAAGTTTCTCTTTTTACATCATCTGTGAGGAAAACTCGACACTCAAGTGGCAACACTCAATACGCTGACCAAAGTCCCTTTAGGAAAGTCTTTGCACTCTGTGGTCATCTTTGCAATGCTTCCAGGCAGCTATGAGGGAAGAAAGATATCTTTAAAATAACTGACCAGAGTCACTAAAAGTGAGCGGTGACAGATTTCATTGTTTAATTGTTTATTTTGAAATTAGTTTTTGAAACATTGGCGAACTGTTTTGGAGATATCAAGTTTTAACCCATTTAGGTACATAGGAGCTGTACTTATGGCGGGAAATAGCTGTTAGAGGGTGTTTCCGATATGGTTGCAAAGTAAACAAACTTGCCTTAAACTGACTTCGGTTTTGTAGGACAGGAAATGTGTTTGCATGCAGCCATTCAGAAAGAACTTTAGTCGGTCACAAAGTTTGGGCCTTTAGCTTTTTAACATGCATATTTGAAATATGAAAACCAAAGTATATGGAAAAATTGGCTTCAGAAGTTTGAAGAGCCTCTCAGGAGCGTATAATAAATAAAATGTGTGAAATAAGTGTCAGGTGTGTTTCTGTATGTCTGCAGTGGTGAGTGAACAGGACAGTGCAGCCGCCCAGCAGTATAGCAGGCAGGGCTGCCCTACTGGATTAAGGGCCCAGCTCTGGACTCTCATCCTGAACTCCACCAACGAACCTGAGGTAATATATAATGGGTCGTTTTACAAGTTTGGGTTGTAAGAATGTTTCCACAACGTTTCCATAAAGTAACCAAAATGTTAAAAAGGTTATTTTGGTATAAGAGCGATATTTTACCATTTATAATTCAGTAACTTTTTAAAATGTTTTTGATATATATAATATAGAATGTAAAGAAAGTTTTACTAATGTTACTACAAGAACATGTTTTTATGGTGTTGAGAGAACGTTTTGTGTTCTGAGAATGTTTTAGTTAGCTGGGACTCCCTTCAATACTCCCACATACATACACAAATTTGCAGATATACGTAAACCTACCATAAATGTTTATGGACATTTAAACAATTGAAAGTATTTGTATACTTTATTTGACATTTATGGCAATTGTTGTGTATGTCTGCCAGAACAGACACTTTATGGGTGTTTATTGTACTTATCAGACAAGCGCAATCATTCCAGAAATATTTCATATGCTGAACATAATTTTAACGTACACGTAGTAAAAGTTTTAAAAAGGCACACCACAAACTCTGTTCAAACTCTGGTGTACAAATCTGAATTGGCATGAAAAGATGACGCAGCCAAGCTCATATGATCTCTGATATGCTTTGCAATTAGAAAGACAGCAATTCAGACTAATGTGAAATGAAACTCAGACCCTACGACATTTAAATTGGAGTTCTGTGGCTTTTTGTTTATGCGTGTTAGCTTTCAAGCTCATCTACATGATAGTGTACTCCAATGTATTTCACTGATAAACACATTTACAGTGTCTGTCTTCCTGAAATACCAGAATCAATTCATTTTCTCGAATAAAAAGGTCTTTAGAATGACATACTTCTGACTAGCATTTACCAAATCATATTTATGGCTGTAGTAAACAACTAAAGTCTACTTAAAAAAGGATGAGACCTCAATATGACCCTTCCAGCATATTGTTTCCATAAAAAATGTCAAAACACAAGACGGTCATCAAATCAGTGCATGAAGACTTGTATGAAATACAAAAGCTTTAATAATATAATTAGCTTTAAACTGCTTGTGTGGCAGAAATGACAGAGCAGGTACCCACTGTAATTCTTCACCCAGTGTGGCTAACAGCTGCCATCTTAAACTACATCTCTCAGTTGACTGTTCTTTTCCTCACCCTCCATTAAAACAGTGAACTAGACATCTGGATAGTGTACCCTCACGATCTGTTAACAAGAAGACAAACACCTGGTGTGGGCCGACACATTTTAAACAAGCACAGTAATCCCTCACTCTTTGAGTTAGTGTGGTTGATGTGGGATGTTCGGCGATAGCAGGACAGAGGGAAAGACGAGAAGATCAGAAGAGATTTAAATGCTTTCGATGGAACAATTATGTAACAGATAATAAATCAGCTGTCTCACTGACAGTGACCAGGCCGGTTCATCTCTCTGTCTTAGGGCAAAAAAATGGGAAAATTCTTCTGGACAGAATTCCTGTTTCCTATGAGAAACAAGGCCTTGGAAAGGCCTCTGATTTGAGGCTGTTTTGTCGTGCATGACTCTTAAATGATAGGCAATTATGATTTTTATAGGCAATTAAGTTATTTTTGTAAGTTGGTTAGGCCTGGTGTTGCCTTTAGGTCAGAATTTTGGAATGATCATATCTACAAGAGAAACACTAGAATGTCCATATAATATTTACCAGTGGGTTAAAGAATCATGGTGCTGCAAATTGATATTGGTCATAATAAAGTTTTATGCAAAAATGTTGATATTAATAAAACTTTAAAAAACATGCATATTCTCTAATAATAGATAATTTGCCCTTCTGTCTGTAAATATCTACATTGGTTTGTTCTGGTGTTTTTTTGAGACATTGTGATTGTTTTCTTAGGCCAGACACAGGAAGGAATCTAATTAAAAAT
This sequence comes from Ambastaia sidthimunki, assembly GCA_036877625.1. Lineage (NCBI taxonomy): Eukaryota > Metazoa > Chordata > Actinopteri > Cypriniformes > Botiidae > Ambastaia > Ambastaia sidthimunki. Next base: position 21,640 of record JAZGTK010004434.1, on the reverse strand, counting down.
ATTATCAAATGATTCAAGTTTAATTGTTCCTACATAACTGCTTGATTACAATAAAAACATTGCAAATAACAGTTTAATTAGTTAATTGCTTAGTGTGGTTTACAGAAATTACATCAGCTCTAATTGCCTGGTGTAGATCTGTATTTTTAGAATCTTTATTCATCATTTATTGGTCAATTCGATGTAGCTAACTGTGATGAATTCACTTTTTGTAGTTTAATAAATGTTTTGCTTTTATTGTGTTAAACAGGACATAACACACTATGAACAGCTAAAGGCTAGAGTCATACACCACGACCTGCTGGTAGACAACCTCATTTATAAGGTAAACACAAATATTAAAATGGACAGTTCAGTCCTGATTGCTGATTGGTCTATAACCATCATTTATTCATGATCTACAGACTGAGCTGCCATTAGTATCACTGCACTGCACCAATAACTGACAGCTATTTTTGTTGCATAGCAACGTTCTGTTATTGACATAACATGTCTAACAGAAGAATGACATTTAGTGATTTTGGTTAAAAATACCATTTTAAGAAACATTTGCCTCATGGTTATTTTTATTATGTGGTAATGTTTATAAAAGCAATCAGACATTTATATAGATATAAACCAATAGAGTTACACTTCTGGAAGCCAGTATCTTCAAAGATCAAGTTCTCTGTGTACATTTAGCTGATGGACAGATTAAATAAAAGAAAGATGAAAGTTTTTTGTACATCTCATTAACTTTAATCACAGAAAGTCAAATGCATCTGTTTCTGATTAAAATGACTGATTTGTTTTCTCAGGATGTGAAGCTCACTGCAAGCAACGATGATTATTATTTTGTTTTTGAAGACTATTTATACCAGGTGAGCGAATGCATGCCATATTTCCTCAGTAAGAAATAAACAAAGCTCTGCTAATCTAAGGGGGAAAACACATTCCCTTTATTTTCAAAATGACACTGATATAGTTCTCTGTATACACAGCGCTGTAGGCTATCGTGAAAACATTACCCATGCAAATTCATGTTCTTTGGCCTCATGTACCTAAAACTGGACAGATACAGATAACGCTGGCTTGTGTAGTCTCACAGATAGCCGCTTTAAACAAGACTCGATTCACAGGAAATTCATGACTCATTTCTTATTTTATTTATTTCAAAAGGTTTACTGCTTCTGTTCACTGCGAAATCAGACTGAAATCTAACAAATTGTTTTAAAACAGTTTAAATCACTTTAAACGTTTGGCTGTTTTTAATGTTCTTAGGAAATATACTTTTCTTCTCCTAAAAGCATTAATGGCTGCAAACAACATCAGCAGTTTAGTCTTAAAAGCAAAGCAATTTGAGAAGGACTCTAAACAGCACTTTGATTTTTACATTTGTTGTTCACTTTAGTGGTGCATCCAATTTCACTGGCTGGTATCCCCTGGACAAACACTACTGTGCCTCTTCCCTTTTCCTGGGGCTGTTTGTGTCTGTGTTTCTCTGAATTTGGATGAAATGTAACCAGTGATTTGGGCTTTCACATGAGCACATTATGACATCACTTTGAAACTGTAATATGTGCTGCAGGTGTGAGGTGATAAAAGAAGCCAGAGTGCTTGTCAATATTGGTTTAGTGTGAACTCTCTGAGCTGAGAGCAAGGAATTTCAGAGACTGTGTGATTTGTCAAAAATTGTTCTCTGTGATATTCTTTTCCATTTTAAAATCAATTACATTCTATTTTGTTGTGACATTGTGTTATGATCACAAAAATATGCCTGCAGAAAATTTGCTGTTTTTTTTAAATGAATAAGATTGTCATTTTGAGAATCTGTAATAAAAAGAAAGCTATTTGACTTTGGCACGCTGAAGCACTGAAGTGCCTCTTCAAATATGATTGCACCATGAAATTAGCAGTTTGTTAAAGATAATGTGTTTTTTACATAGAATTGTGTGTGTTTATGTTTGCTTATTTGTGCATTGTTGGTCATTGCAGGTTTTGCTGTGTTTCTCTCGAGACACTGCAGTTCTGGAACACTTCAACTATAACAGCGCTACACCACCTAAATCTAGCATTCAAGGTAACATGCTTTAGCATGTTTAGCATTATTGCTACAGCGTGTTAATTTATCTCCCTTGCTGTATTTTTAATCTGTTTCAGGCAAGTCTGGATCAGAGCAGTTTACTGTGGTTTACCCTCCAAATGGTGAGAATGCAGATTTTACGTGTTACATTGCTGTATGTCCCAAATTGGTCTGAATGGTGCTACATGGTGCTAGCAACCCCACGGTCATGGGTTTGAATCCCAGGGAATGCATAAATGTAATTGTAAATGACAGAATGTCACCTCTTTTACAGGTGTCATCCCATTCCATGGCTTCTCCATGTACGGTGAGTTGAAGAATATTGCACATAATATTAGATGCAACAGGCTACATTTTCTAATGTCTAAACAAACTGTCTGTGTGTCTATACTGCAGTGGCCCCCCTGTGTTTCTTATACAACGAGCCGTCTAAGTTGTACAGTGTGTTCAGGGAGATGTATATTCGCTACTTCTTCAGACTGCACTCAATTTCCTCACATCCGTCTGTAAGTGTCTCTGTGCACGTGTGATGCAACATGGTTGACTGCTTTTGTTGTTTAAGAATGAAGCTCTGATCTCACCTGAGTGTGTGTGTGTGTGTTGTTTGTATATAGGGTATAGTGTCTCTGTGCTTGCAGTTTGAGAGATTACTGCAGACACATCTTCCTCAGCTTTTCTACCATCTGCGAGAAATAGGAGCCCAACCGTGAGTTTGCAAAGCAGAGTGTCGTAATTAATCAATTAACCTCTTTGTATGGTGTTTCTTAAACATTATATCTGCAAATGTGTTTTTATTATTTTTTTCAGTAGTTAATTGATGTGTACTGCTTCTGTTATACTTTGTACCTTGTTATACTGAAATAGAAAAACAGTTTTCAGTACTCTGTGATGTATTTTAACAGTGTAGCTCCATCTAGTGGCTGAAATATACATGTACAACATTTTTCTGAAGTGGATATAGACTGAATGTCTATCTAAAATAGCAGAAAGTTTGTAATTGTTAGGTTTAGGGGTAGAGTTGGTGTAAGGGGATAAAATATACAGTTTGTACAGAATAAACACCATTACATCTAGATGTCCCCATAAACCATAAAAAACTCAATGTGTGTGTATATGTATATGTTCTTTAGGTTGCGTATTGCCTTTAAGTGGATCGTCCGGGTCTTCTCAGGATACCTGTGCACTGACCAGCTCTTGTTGTTATGGGACCGTATCCTAGGCTATGATTCCTTAGAGATAGTGGCAGGTAGGTCCGTTCCTGCTGATGTGTAAACTTTTGCCCATTCTTCTGAAGATAACTTCTTTATATTAATTACTATTGCTTCATAGTTTTAGGTTACTGGTTCAGGGTTCCTTAGTTAAAAATAACTAGTTTGAAATTCATAAATAAGTAGATGTCAAACAGTTTGCATTGGTTTTGAAAATTGGACATCTACAGTAAACACACTAAAGTAAGCAGGGAAAGTAAGGCATATGGAATACACCCAACTTACTGCATGTGATGTGTATGTGACCCTGTTTTTCAGTTTTGGCTGCCGCTGTCTTTGCCTTCAGAGCTGAAAACCTAATGGAAGTGACATCACTGGCATCGGCTGAGGTTGTTATTTGCAAGCTGTGTGCGTGTGTGTGTGTGTACAGAAATGCGAATACAGAAATAGTGTTTTGCTGCCAACACTAGTAACCCAGTCCACCCAAGGCACATGTTTCAGAATTGCTGGGATAGCTACTTTTAAAAGCAGACTCTGTTCACCACGCCTAAAACGCTTAGATGTGATGTCAAAGGTGATGGTAACACTGTTAACTCTGGGCTCTATGTCTATGTATTGTGTATGTATATCTTTCCAATGTATTACTCAAACGTAAAGACACTCTATTGCACTTGTTAATACTTTGTCTAATATTATTACTTCCTAATACATGACTTATTCAGAGTGATTGTTGCATTATGTGTGCACCCAAAAATATGTGCTGTTATTTACTTTATGGAACACAAAAGGAGAACTTTGAAACTATTGTCCAGCAACAACAGTTCATAGTGACCACAGCTGTCACACTCCAAAACGAACAAATAAGCACCATAGAAGAAGACCATACTTTTATATAGCTTCTTAATTTATAACCATGATATAGTTTCATATGATAAGACTAAAACTGAAGCCATTATTTTATTCACATTATTATCTAATATTCTTTTTCTTCAGTGAACTGTTCAAAATCTCTCCTTTGCCTTCCACAAAGAAAAGCAGCATGCAGTTTTAGAAGGACAGGAAGCTGAGTAAATATTGACTATAGTGAATAATGTTTTGGGTGAATTATTGCTTTAAGATTAGGCACTTTAACAAGCCTAAAATATTTACAGTAAATTTCTAAACTTCCAAATTTAATGACAGCATTTCATGTCATGCCAGTTATGAGGGTTGGATTATCGGATGCTGTCACATACAATCGCTTGATTGACAGCTGTAGTAAAAGCGCATATGACCCGCTGGCATTAATTCTGGCTGTAATCGGCAGTGACGCACAGACCTGGGCCCCAAGGAGCTGTGAGGATGCTGCCGGACAGTATTTGCCTGCTTGCCTGGCCCCTACTGGAGAAAGTGTCATAACACGTTGTATTTTTAGTGCCCTGGCCTGGTCATGAAACATTAGAGGAGATGTGCTAACCTGATAGGGGCCTCTAAATTTATTTGCTTCCAATTCCAAAAGGACAGAAGCTTGAGAACACTTGATTCCTTCTTGAAGCCCCCACCCGAACGTCTCCTGTGAGACGGATGTGCTCTTAGCACCTTGCAGGCTCTTGAGGAGCATCAGAGCAGGCCAGCAGACGCCATTTTGTGAAACTAGACTTGCTGGTCATGCATTCTTATAGTTGGACTTAGTGTCCATTGCTTTCATTGCCAGACAATCTAAATGGATGCCTTGTCTCTAAAACACTTACTATGATGCATCTTAGTATAGTGTAGTGTGCTCCAAAACATTGACAAAATTCATATTTACAAGCTTTCAAAACTTCCAGTCTCTCACTTCCACAACACGGATCAACGTGGGTTTTTAAGAAAGATCTTTATGTTTTTTGGTCTCTACTTTCAGGCTGTTCTTGCGGATCTCTCCACCCTGAAGGTGATGCCTCTGCTGCAGATCTTCCTCTTCGCTACTGCCATCTGAGGAACCTGAGGAACCTGCATGTGGCTGGATGTTCCAGTACAGCCAAGTTGCTGCTCAAAGCAAATGTTGCTGATCCTATTTACTTTCCTAACTGATGTTCCTTGTGTTAATATCAATCTGGTCTTATTGTTAATGATTCATTACTGCACGTTATTCCAAAGAAAAAAACACTCACTCAAAAAACACAATCTTTCATTAAAATGTAATAACATGCTGCTCCTCTGAAATGCTCAGATTGCATTTTTTAGTCTACTTAAACTTAGTCAAGAAGCTACGCCACCTTTTTGGAAAGGGTCTGATTTTTCATGATGTTGTATAATCCTTTAACACTTATAACAGCACAGGACCTATATAACCTGTGACAATTTGGTCTATTAGCTAGTTTAATATTCTAAATGATGCCACATTATCACTGACAATATAACTGTGAGACTGATGGACGTAATGTACTTTTCTTCACATATCTTAATACCCAGACAGTTAAAGCTGCAATCCGCAACATTTTATGGTTAAAAATGAACAAGAAAAGATTTTGAGCATGTACATGACAGATCGGTGTTCAACAATCTCCTTACCCTGATTCACAGTAGTACATTTATATTAATGATTTTAATTTGAGCTGCCGGGTGGGATTTTGTCGGAAATGTCCGTCTGTAAACAGCAAGAATATCTGGCTATTGTAGATGGTGAAGTGTTTGTTCAACTGCTTGTTCAACGGCAAACTGGAAGGCTGTTAAGATCTTTAGACACCCCATACTGCTCCAAAGGCCTAAAACTGGCCCAGTTCCAGTGAATTAGAATAAGTAAACTCAACAAGGGATGAATTGCTGTGTAAATTTTATGGATGACAGAAGCAGCAATGATGGAGATAAATGTTTCGGCTTTCACATTTGCATAATGAACACTTTGATAAACCCAAATAATAAAGCTATATTGAAATAATAATAATTTCTATTGACGGGATAAAATCATGTAAATGAGATTTAAAAGAATGTAATTATTATTTGAAAAGAAAATGCATGCAATTTTGTAATATTTTGAATAGACACATAGAACAAACTGTTTCCTGTATCATTTCTGTGTATATTGTGCTATTTTAAATTTAAAAGATACACATCTCTGCATGTGTTTTGTGACTGTGTATTCAATTTTTACTTTTAATTGCACCTTATTAATATTTTCTCATTACTGTATCTAGAATGCTTGTTAATGATCTTGCACTTATGTATTTGACAGTAGGTTTTATTTATTTGTAACTATGTTTCTGATACATAATTAAGTTGAATACAAGAATTGCATACAATTATACACATCCATGAAATTGGCATAATTTTAGTTCATTATAATAATACTGAACATTGTAATAATACCAATGTAAAAATAATACAAATTACAGAGGGGATAAAGACCTATTTCTGACAGTTATTAATGTGAAAGATGTGTTTAATTTGAAAGTAAAGAGACTATAAGGGCATCCTAATGACAAAAGAAAAAACATAATGGCTTCAGCAAGTTGACATCAGATAATTATTGCTTTAAATATGTATATGAGTCCAGAAACAATACCCGTTATGTAAAATGGCCCTTTTGTAAGTGCTGAATGCATCATTCATGACTCTACAGGTATAAACTGTCCTGGCCCTCTGACATCTGCTCCGTCTATCCGCCTGCCCCTCTCGATCCCTCTTAGCCTCGTATCAAATTATGCCAGTCGTCAGTTTTCTAGTCTGCTTTTTGCTCCCCATCGCCTCACGCTGGTCTCTTGGTACATCTGTCACCTGTTTATAATGCTTCCCACGCCCCGTCCCGGGTATTACCGGACCTTCAGTGCTCCTCTAGTGGTCAGACAGAGGAAGTGCATGACGCTGTAGCATAGCGCCACGCTAATAGATTTCTTGTAGATGGGGACTATCACGTTTCTCTCTCGGGCACCTTTATATATTTAGACATATGTAATAACCACCCTTCTGTCCTGCTGATATAGTTTAAGTGTTGACGCAGTTAGTTAAGTAAGCCAGCTTTGAAAGAATTATGCATGATTATCAATTAACAATAATTTGTGTAAACGTTGATTTAAATGCAGGCATTTGTGTGGGACGATGTGCATCAATGGGTTTGTCGTATAAAAGGAAAACGACTGTATTACCAATGCTGAAATATCATACAGACTGTGAAATATAACATTATGCCCACGTCATCTAAGTCAACAAAACGCTAATTTTCTGCCTGCTGACGTTCTCCCGCGGTCTGCCTTTTCAAAGCCCATGTGTCGCTCCCGGTGTCAGCCAATCAGATCCTGCCATGTTGGGACCGTTCAACCAATAACAGTCCACCGCGAAGAGGAAAACTTGGCCGCTTCTTCGGGTGTAAACTGCGTGTCGAGACGGGAGAAATAAAAGTGGGAAGTGATGAACAATAGAGCGGCGTGTTTCCGGGAGGCGCCAACAGTCCCTATCAAGAACTTTCTAGTCGCTCTCATTGTGCATACTGACAGTCAAGCACAAGCTCATTGCAGATTTAAACATCACTTTGAGTCCACACCGACTGCCGAATTGGTCAAAATAAAGGCGATTTTCAGTCACACGAAAACGCATCTGTTCACATAGAGAGATTCAAACGCGTCCTGTTGTCAAATCATTTGCATACGGACTTCCGCCCCCTGAATTTAGTTTCTACATCAACTAGCAAAGGCAGTGGGCAGACCTGAGCCCTCATGTCAGGCGTAGTCATGCGGGCTTGACATTTAAACTCGGTTAATATTTGGACATGAACTGCAGACGCGTTTATTTCGGATTGTCCGGATGGATTTGGATTAAACGCCACATTGGGATCTGACACCTTCATTCTCAGAGGCGGTTCACGTTTACTACGCTGGATATCTGCCGACTGTTTGTGGATGTACCGTGACTGTTTTTCCTTGAGTTGTAGTGTAAATTGGGATACGGCACTTTGAAACGCTTTGGACTATACTGGGTATTTATTACAGGAATATGTGTTTTTCATCTCCCTGGGGGTGGTGATTTAAAACGGGGGATTCCTCGTCTGGTTGGATTGTAAAGTAGGTTACGGGCTCCCCCGATACAGCCAAATCCAATGCGATATCTGACTGTCTGATATCTGAATGTCAATGTGTCCATTTAGAGGCGGAAGAGTTGAACACCTCTTTTGGATGGAGTTTTTCTTTGCATTCTTTTAGACGTGTATATATTTATAGTTCGTTTTTAGGTGGATTATCTATTTTTTATTACACATTTTAAGCAATATTTTTACAGGTTGGGTCTAGTCCATCGGTGCTCGGTGCTTTCTATGTAACTAGTGTTGATGTTACACGTTTCTTGTGTCATTTTGGTAATCCACGCGTGAAACAAATACCGTGTGGTGGCTGTTTATTTATTTATTCTCGGTTAGAGGCAATTGAAAGCTTCCACACATAATGACTTTCTTGTCCGGGGCAGCGGTTCTGTTGCTGCGTGGACTCGTCATCTCTGCGGTATTGGGCTTAGAGAGTTCATACACGAGTAATCTGTCGAACCGAGTCACTCCGGATCCAGCAGCAGCTGTTGCTCCTACAGGTAAGATCTCAGCAGAATAATAATGAATCTCAGATGAAAAGAAAACACAAAGATGGGAAAAGCGTGTGTGCATCTCACTGATGGTTTGTTTTGGTAGGAATTTATTAAAAAACAACGTTTGCATGTATGATGCCCGCTGTGGGTCTTGATGCATTTAATACTGTCGCGTTACTTGTGGACGTTTCGAGAAAATACGGCTTTTGCATGTATGATTGACTGCTTGAAGGTGATGAAGATAAGAGCGACATTTAACCGGAATTCTCACCGTTTCACCAATAAACGCTTGGCATGAGGTAGCAGGGTCCCCCTCTTAAACCCCCCAGAGTCATCAGGAAGCACTGTCTTAAAGATATACTACCATCTTAATCCATAGTTTACCACTGTACACTAGTGCTTCACTTATATGGGATGTTTTCATGACTGAGGCTAATATGTAGATATTAGGTTGACATGCAGTTATATACATAGATTTTAAGTGTTTCATTACATTTACCTGGTGGTAGATTTGGGAACTGACAGGTGTTGAAGGCAACACTTTAATTTATTGACCAAATCTACTGAACTTGTATTTCAATAGGTAAATTTGCCAGAATGCTTTTGTTAATTGGTCCTTTATTACAAATAAATGTAAACAAATGAAATAAAGGCTTGGGGAATGTTTCACGATTCTAAGAGTTAGTCTGTGTATAAACAAACAGGACTGCTTCAGTCAATCAGTCTGTTCTGATTCCTGACCCCACAGCTGTGTTTTCAATATTAGTCATGCATTTAATGACAGTGTATCACTTCTGCCATGCAGCAGTCTGGTCAGAGGGTTTGCGGAGGACACAGACCAGGGTGAGATGACAGATTGCTTTCTGCACAGACCTGCAAACTGTTGTGATGATGAATGCAGTCCAGATCTGTGGTCCTGCAGGAATGCAGACTAATTATGAAGTAAAAAAACCCTGCATGCAAATGGTCATTGACTCATCAGAAATTAAAGCGCCTGGTGGCTGGACAGATTGGCTGGTGGTCTTGCTGTAGTTCAGTGCAGTCTAATGGACTATAAATACGGCATACTTGATTAAAGACATCAATTGCACAGTGCAGAGTTTAGCCTGCACAACGCTTGAAGACCAGAATAGTCTAAGCCTGTTTTGGCTAGACTATTAAAAATACCTTTGCAGGATCAGAGCTTGGGGGTTTTGAGCATTTGCTTACTGTCAGCATTTATCTTAATCTCCAGGCCTGTCACATTTCAGCTCATATTTCTCATAACATTGTTTATTCTCATAACATTATTTGCAACTATAATTATTGTGTCAAGACGTGCAGCCTTTCAGCAGCATTAAACAGTCTGTTTAAATACACATTTAGATCATCCTAAAGATCATCAGGGGCAAGTGTAGTGTTTTATGGCATGCTGCTTTGAAACTAAGTAGATATTGGTTTGGTTTAACTGTGTCCCATTTTCAGCAGAATAAGTTGTTAAGCAGGTAGTCAGGTATGTTTGTAGGCACCTAGCATCTGTTTTGACAGTGTTTGGGAATTGTGTTTTGCTCGTATGATGATTATATAATACTAGTTAAGTACTAGTTAAGCTTGCAAAAACAGCAGGGGAAATATTAGAGCTTGTTAGGATTCTGTGCTGTATGTGTGTGTGGATTATCAGTATGTACTAGTTCAGTTTTTCTAAACGCAAAAAGAAAGTTTGAGCTTGGTAAACATGCACACTAGTGGCCAGTTCCTCTGGGAGTGTTGTGCTTATGTGCGTGTGTGCTGGGACTCAAACATCCCTGCTGGAATTGACCCAGCGACCCATTTCCCATCCAGAATTTGGTCATCTGGTGCTTTGCAGGATGTCACCGTGATTGTTAGTGTGTGTCAGTGAGAAAGAAGGTCAGCGAGTAAACAATATGTAAATATTACATCTACAAAGTAAAAAGGAGCGAGAGAAAGAGCATGCACGGCAGAAAAGCGGTAATGAGTAGGAGAGCGAGATGATTCTTGGATTGTTAAATGTTTGAAAGCGTGCAGATATGTGCTGGGTTACATTGCTTGTAGGGCTCTCAATTGTAAGCACCATAATGGTGGAATTTCCTGTATCACAGATGCTATCATAGCAAGTGTGTTCCTAGTGAAAGGCTGACAGTGTGTGATCTGGTAAAGGATTTTGTGTGTCTTTCAGATAATCTGTGTGTTTGTTTATCTGTCATTTTGGGCTGTGCCACTCCAACAACATGGGCGGTCTAACATGATGGATGAACGATCATAAATCATGCCACAGTATTTCAGTTGGAGTCTTTCAATTGGCTACTCCAGATGCATTGGTTCAATTCATTATTAACATTCCATGTGTGACTACAAGCACTCTTATAGTCTCATCACCCTAGTTGGGACAAAGTTCCTGTATTGGAAAATAGCTACATCACAGTTTCACACACTTTCTCCAAATACGAGAGTGTCAAAATAATGCAGGGCAGATAAAAAGGGATGTCTTTCACCTTTTTAACCTCTGTGCTAAATGCTGAATCAGATAACCAGATGAGCATTGGCTAATAGACAATTTGAAAAATGATGTTTGCTCATCACAACATTTAATGAAATGTAAAAAAATCTCATAGCTCATTTTCTAAATTCAGTATCTCCATATCTAAATTAGATACAAATTACTTAACATGAAAGAATATTCATTGGAAACTTTATTTGGTGATTTGTTTGGAAAACTTTATTTGGTGATGTATGTTTGTTGAATGGGTTGCCGGATGTTGCCAATCCCCTCAGTGATATTCCTGTGAACGTGGTTTTGGTCACATTCAAATGCCTTGGTGTATTTAGACTGTTTAGCTTTTCAACAAACAAACTACGTCTTAGAGGGACATGTTGTCCCGCAAGTATGATTTCACGGAAATTGTGATCTGATGTATTCTTAAAAAATTTGTCTTCTGATCTTATGACTGTGAACTTGAAGTTTTGTTTTAGATTAAATACATTTTAGAAGTCTTCAATGTTTTGTTTTTTTTACTTTGATAATTGTTTTTTTGAAATCTCAGTGGTTGGGGTTGTTAAGTTAAAGCTGTGACTTATCCTTTTTAGGTGGAGTTGATGACATTACTTTAATAACATTATTTTCCAGTAGCTCAACTGGTAGAGCGTTGAATTAGCAGCTTAAAGGTTATGGGTTCGATTATCAGGGAACACACACTGATAAAATGTATAGCTTCAATGTGCTGTAAGTCATTTGGGTCTGCCAAGTGTATAAATGTACCTATGTAGAAAGTAAAAATTGAAGTGAAAATGGCCTATGTTCACATGCTGACTCATGCTGGCCATAATATTGTAGTCAGACCTGTAGTGCAACATTTTTGTAACTTTTATGTTGAAGATTTGCTCATTGTAAATTACTATTCACTAAAACAAGGTCAAAATATCAGTGTGATTAAGTCAAATGTTGACACAATGACTGAATACCTAAGAATTTACCAAAGTAATAAAATGTATTGCCATTGCTTGTTTTCTTGTACATAAAACCAGTCTTTGTAATTTCAGCAATATATACATTGACCCATACGTTTCCATCCATTTGCCCATTAATCTTTTAATCTGTTCTGATTAAAACTCTTTCACTTTGCTGTCAGACCAGCTGCTTCCTGTATTGCTGGTCGTTTTCATGAAACATCGAGAGCTATTAGTTTGGTTGATTCACATCTGCGCTGACACAAAACAAGGAGTGTACTAATCGCCATGATAACAATAGTTTAATCTGCATCTGATGTGGCATTTCATTTACACAGAAACAATGCTGCACCAGAGCCACCTCGGTTACTGAGGTGGTTCAGATCGGCTGTTATGCAGAACTGTATCTGTACACTACACAGCTAAGCTTGCACCAGCAATTTTAAAGCCAATGTGAATCGTGAATCTTAGGATCCTGAGTGACACCTTTTTTTTTAAATAGTCTGTTTACACTCTTGTTTACTATTTTGCTATTTCTCACATTTTAGGTTTATTTTGGCTGTTATATTTCACAGAAGGAACTAGTTACAAGCTTGCTTAAACATGTCAGCTATTGCTCGAGCTCATGATGAGGAGTGTTATGACAGTATGAGTATTTTTATAGGACCTGGTAATGATTTCCGATTGGAACAACATCACGTAGATCTGCTGAAGATGGAATGTCAGATGTCATCAATTCCATTGGTTACTGAGTCACAATATTCTGCGTGTCTTCTTCATGCTGTCACCACAATATTATGAGCTAGAGACTATACTTTCTCTTGAGGTCTTTAATTTAATCCCTCGTGGTCCATATTAGTACCCACAGAGCCACACAAACCTCAGTCTATCATGATGCTTCAAGGTAAATAGAGTTTAGCTTTTTTTAAAAAGGCTTGTGAGCAACCAAGAACAAGTTTTATTATTGACAACTAGTTTTTTTTTATGTAGAAAACATGCCAAACTCACTGCCATTAAGTGAGGGTTTATGGGTAGTTGCCAGGGCAGTACTATGGACTTAATATTGTGTTCTGGGTGTTGGTGGGGGTATTGCTATGTGGTTGATCGGATGTTGTGTTTGGTTGTTAGGGTGTTGCTATGTGGTTAAATGGGCCTAATTTTATGTATGTATTTTCAGAGTCTAAATATTGAGCTCATGTAAAAGGACTATCTTATAAAGACCAGTTAAGATTTGTCACTTCACGTGCACATTTGATGTAAGTCAAGAATCAATATGCTCATTATTTAAGTTCAGATAGCCTCTTTTGCATTTTGGTCACATAAAATGGCAAGGGTAATCTTTTCATTTAAATTAAATCATTTCCTGACAGCCAGCATTTTCCAACTGGTGTTTGAACTCATGCAGAAAATTGGGCCCAGAGGAAATCTAGGTCACTTTATTGAACTGAACTGGAAATTCTTTGTGTTCAAATGGAGTTCTTTGTGATCTGCTGCATGTGGTTTTTTTATGGAGTTTTTGTTAGGTCCAGTTATCACAAGCTGATGGAGGTGCTTCAGAACACTTATAAAAAATATGTAAAAACAGTGAAGTTGCTTATTTTGTAATGGAAGACATAAAAGTTGATGTGGAGTGAAAATTAGGTTGTCAGCAAAAATAGCAATAAAACAAACATGCCTTAGAAAAAACTCACTCACAGTTTCTACACTTGCACTGTTTGTATTGATACTTTGTTGTTAATTTATTGATTTGAGTAACATTTACAGGAATATAACAGGCTGGAGTGGGAGGTCACATTTGGCTTAGCTTTCTCTTTGGGCCTGGTGAACTGAGGACTTAAATATTGTTCCTGGGCCCTGTGAATTTTAGCAGCGATCCAGCAGGTATCACAACAGGAAGCCCGGAATACCGCATGATCAGCTGTAGCTTCTGTCGGAATGGTGCTAAACAGGGAGAGACATTAAGGTGCTAATACCCACTACAGAGCAGAATAAAGCCACACATTAGTCCAGCTGTGGTTCCTAGATCACACGTCCTTCATTGCTGTGTAAGGCTCACACACTCTGTGTTTGTTATAAGCCGTGCAGACAAATAAACAAGCAATATTGTTAACACTGTGTTAACAAATGTAAAAACTGTGTTTTTACAGCCTAAAATTGTTAGCTGGGTTGGTGTTTGTTATAATCTATTTAAAAGCATGTGGGTACCCATCTTTATATGACTATGGTGTCAGTGAAGGGTCTTGGTTTAACTTCTCACCTCAAATGACATCACATCCTCAAATGACTGTACATGCCACATGCATATTAGTGAAGAAATGAGGGCAAGAAAATAATGACAGAAATTTCAATTTTGGGTCACTTTTAATCTGTCTATTTTATTTTTAATATGTATAGATGCATCACAATATCTCACTTTTTCATTTTAGCCAGTCTTTCATGGCATTGTTGTGTTATAATCATGGGCCTAAGTAATGGGCATGGGTGAGAAGATGAAGAGATCTTTCAGATGAAAGAGACAGCAGTACTCTTATTTCAGGGACTTCCCCTCTTCTTCAGGGAAAGAGAGAGAGAGAGAGAGAGAGAGAGAGAGAGAGAGCATTGACTTTTGCTCTGTAGGTCATGCAGTGCTGCTCCACTAAGAAGACACAAGGACAAAGAGTGCTTAGAAAGGGTGTGTTCTGTGCAAAACAACCAGCATTAAACCACTGAACACAGTCATGTGAAGTTAAATGTCATTCACTGCAGTGAGAGTCTACAGTATTTAAGAAGCACGTCACTTTCTCTTTAAACCTATCTAGTATTCTTCAAAACATCTGATGTTTGGCCTGTCTGCATTGGCTTAAAAGTAACATTATCTCAGAGTCACTCATATAGCATCAGAGTATTCGAGCCTGTATATTGATATTATGTGTGTCTGCAGAGTTCTAAGAGAAATTCAGTATTTATTGAAATACTTTGTGTTGTGGGTGGAGGGCTGACAGATTGGATGAGTCAGCGTGAGGTTTGTGGTAATCCAGCTCTGTAGGCTCCGCAGATCTGATTCCCCTGCTAACAATTTGAGGTTGTAGGAACGTTTCACTAATGTTTCCATTAAGTCACAAAAATGTTATTTACTAAATGTAACTTTCAAATGTCCTTAACAAAAGTCCTTAACATTTTTAAATCATTCTACTAACTACTAAAGAATAATGTTTTTTTGAAATATAAATGTAACATTAACAAATGTTCTACTAATGTTACTGCAAGAATTTGTTGGATAACTTTGAGGCAATTTTTAAATAATGTAAGCCAACATACTGAGAATGTTCCCTGTTTTCTGGGTCTCTAGATGTGTTGTTAAGAACTTACACAAACACAAACCACTGTAGTTACACACTGTACTGTAGAAATGCCCTCTGTTGTTATGTCCTGTAGATGTTTTTGTTTGGCTAATTGATTGTGGATAGACAGAGGGGTTTAATTACTCCGGTGGGCCCTATGAGGTGGTCAGAGATTGATTTTGTTCTTTTTTGGTTATCTCATTGGATGGGGAACAGAGGTACTATAAAGCCAAAGAACTTTGGTCCTGTTGAGTTTAATCAGTCAGCTTGAACTACTTTTGTATTCAAATATAGTTTAAAACTGCGTGTTGCCTACTACAACATTATGTTGCATTCTGTTGTATTTTACAGAATATGCAATATATTGTAAGTCATATTTATTTGACCTACACCCTGCCACATGATTCTATTTAAATAAAATTTGCAACATCTTTAACTTCTCAGTATCTCCTAGATTTAAATGTTGAGGTCAGTTAACATCACAGAGCTGATGAAGTTGTTTGGAGAAGTAGCAAAACATTAACAAATGGGAAAATAGGAAAATGGAAAAGCTGTGATGCTCTTGAGGAAAATTTTAACTTGACATTCCTGGATGTCTGAAGCTGAAATGGAAATGTAGAAATGGAGTCATTACAGTGTACATAGCAGCCGACATTTTGAACACAGCTTACATCTTTTTCTGTGTTCCTGCTGCAATTATGACAGATGTTATATAGTGTGTCATATAATATGTCATACATAATACAAATATTGTATTAGCTGTAGCTTTACAGGAACCTGTTGGAGAGTGCACAGGAAGTAGTTCCAGACAAACAGGAAGTCAGAGGTCTTACACAGAAGTTCAAAGGGTACTCGAAATATTCATAGTGTTACTGAAATAAGCAAAGTTGTACGCAGCTTGATACTTGAACAGATGCTTAAATTGGCTTCTCTCTCTTTCTGTGTCTCTCACACACGCACACACATTTTCTCATTTTTCACACTCTTTTTTTTCTGCTACTCTTACAAGTCACACAAATTCGTCTGAATGGTGCAGATTTTCTCTTTTTGTGTCCAAGCACAATAAGAACAGAAAACCTTTCTCTTAATGTGTGTTTTTGATACATACTCAACACAGTTTAACACTTATCTGGTGTTAAGCTCAAACTATCCCTTGGTATGTTTTACAATATATGTACAATATGAAAAGAGCATTTAATTGTCCCGTCATTAGACACTCTATGAGTCTGTTATGTGTCTCTTCAGTTGAGTTTCTTTTAAGCAGGCCCAAAGTCAAGCTGAGCACATGGAAGGTTCATCTGTAGAGCTGAAGAAAGCAAGAAACCCTTTTTTGTACCAAAATGACTGTCCTTGAAATGAAATAAGAATGAAATGGGATTTCTGTCACTGAAGACTTGAAATTCCAAAGCTTCAATTCCAGATTTCTTCTTTTGTGTTTCACAGACGAGTATGCGATCAACAAGGGTGAGAAAATAATGACAGAAATGTAATTTCATGGTGAAGTAATCCTTTAAAAAAAACAAAATCGAAGATAACTGTTAAAATAACTTCTAAATCCAGCTCCCACATCCTCGTGTTGAGGATAAACTGACCTTCTTTGACATCGTATGACACTGTTGACTGTCAGTTGGCAACGTGTCAGTGTGTCAGTGAAACTACTTCTGCTTTTGTCATTAGGCCATAGAAGCAAACTGGTGGACCTTATCCCCTCCTTCAATGTTGATGTTGACAGTGGGGACCTTTATAAAACCATTGGACGTCCTGTCTTTGTGTTATGTTGTTCTGGGAGTAATGAGGTGTGTCTGTTTCAGCGCACAGCCTGTTCAGCTAATATCTCAACACCTTCATCTTCAGAGATGATGTGTGGTGGTTCCTCGCTCTCTTGTTTTGTGGCTCATGATTGCTCACTAGTCTTTCTTCTCCTTGTCCAAACACTAATTTACACAGTTGCTTCTACAAGATGATTATCTGCCCTAATTAAGACATTGGCTGACTTCATATCTCTCACTCACTCACTCCCTCTCTCTGTCTCCCCCCCCTCTCTCCCTCTCTCTCTCTCTCACTCTGTCTCTCTCTTTCTGTCTCTCTCTCTCCCTCTCTCTCTGCTTCGGTGGTTGGACACTCATGTCTTGAGTTTCAGCTTCAATCCGCACATTCCTACTGTAATGGCGCACAAGCCGCGTCTCCTTTTCTGGAAGTCTGAACTCTTGGCTTGTGTGCGTTGTCAGATTTCGATTTTTTGTAGGTATTTTCACACACTTATGCAATATCATAAGCAGAGGATTATAGGTGCCCTGTTTCATGCAAGAGTGATGTTTCTTTTTATGGAGATGCAGACAGACAGTTGCACAGGGACCTTAGTCGGGTTTGTGCATGTGGTTTTCAAACCCACATACAGTATGTTTCTGTTTTGATGTTGTTGTAATAATTTGGAGATTCTGCTAATATGAAAGAGCAAAGCTTGAGATGCAGAGAGGCAGAAAACACAGATCAATGTGTGTGGGTACATTGGAAAATGTGCTTTTAAAATCTGAACAGGTTCCAGTTGTTTTTGACTGCACAACAAACATATTGTCTATATATAGGTACAAATTAGGAGGGTAAATCTATGGGTCACATTTGAAAAGCGTCTTATGTAAATATTCCTTCATTACCTTAATAATTATCCCTTAATTAAGCATGTGGTTTTAGTGGCTTTCCACGTGATGAATGTTTAAATGATGTAGAGAAAAAACATATGTTTATTGCTTTATGACAACAGATGAAACATGTTTATATTTTTATTCTGGTTAAGTTTTCTTTAAAATACACATGTAAACTGTTCACTGTTGTATTACTGAACTTTCATGGTTGTTTACTTAGAAGAATGAAACTGCAGAAGTCTTTTAAATGTTCTTTTTAATTGTAAACTTTCTGTTTTATTCTAAAATTGTAGTTGAAGTACATTTCACATTTCGTGACGTGCTGATATATTGGCTGCATAACCCAGCAATAGAGATTTAAAACTGGTGCTCCTTAAATCCCATGACACCATCTGAGAGATTTTCCTTCTCCTGGGAAATTCTTTATCTCCCTGTCTCCTTCCTGCACTCCATCTCTCTCTCTCTCTCTCTCTCTGTCACTTTCAGGTTATGTTTGCTTAACATTTACATTTATGCATTTGGCAGGTGCTTTTATCCTCACAGTGCATTCAGGTTATACATTTGATATGAGTGTTCCCTGGGAATCGAACCCGCAACCTTTTGCATTGCTTTACCGGTTTAACAAGATCTCCCTTTTCACCTTTTCTGGTTGCTTGTAGAAGCAACGTGTATTGACTTTGTTTCTGTCTCACATTTAAACTCTCTGAACAGGCCCAGTCTGGGTGTTATGTATAGAGAGACTGTCTCACACAAGCCCAGCAGTCTCCCAGCCCAGTCTCCCATTGATCTCCACATTCAGAAGACTCATAAATTCTGATATCATGTAGATACAGCAGTCTCTGTCTTTCTGTCTTTTCCTTTCTTCTCCTGTGATAAATACACAGGTTTACAAAAACTTTGTTGTTGACTCTGCGTACTTCCTTCAAAAGATGACGGAAGTGGAGCACTGAGTGTGTGTTAGATGTGACTGCTTCTGTCTGAACGAGACATTCATCTGTAATCCGAGCGTTCTGGGCTCATATCACATCACTCACAGTATGCATTTACTTTACACGTCAATTACAAGCCACTTCTCTTTTTCAGTACTGTAATTACCAGCCCGATTAAAGGGGCCACGTACTTTTGGGAAAATGGTTGTTTCAGCGTTGTGGTTGTGTTTTGAACACGACGGCTTTGATTGATTGCACATTTATTTTGCGTTTGGCATAAACGATCACAATATATCACAGTTTCAAAGAAATAAACACAGAGAATCACAATATTATTTATCATGAGCCAAATGTCGATATAAAGTAATATAATATGGCCAGGTCTCTTCTGATCCCGCCCATAGTATAGGTAGTGGTCCGGGTTTACCTTTTGTAGTATTTTTGTGCTAACATTTTGTAACTGTGTTTTGTAATTGTGTTACTTTACGTACTTTTCGTTACAAATATTGAAGTCAGATAAAGCCAAACTAACCTGGAAAATCAGGTATGACAGCTCAAATTGTAAATAACTGATTTTTGTTCATTGTAGCTTTCAGTTAGAATCTCAAAAGTGGCTTTTGAACTTTGTTTGATGACTCAAGTTTCACTTCCTTTTTTGTCAAGTTAGCTTGAAAGAATGTTTTGGCGAGTGGCGGTTTAGTTTTCACATCTCATGTCTTCAGTCTCTGTCAGTTTGTGTGTGTGTGTATTTCTCATGGAGACCTGTCTTGTTTTTTGCCATTTAGATAAACCACTTCCTGACAACTGGAAACAAAAAACTATTTTTAGCATTGCGTGTCCTAATTTTACACCCCCTCGTTTTGTTCTGTCATACTATTTTTGTTACACAATTTTATTTATTCTTCCCCCGGACGTGTCACTTCCTGCCACATGCTGTACATTCTTTTTGAGATTTGAAGTACGTTTGCTTGTCTGATGTGAATAAAATGCAGTCTGCCTTTTAATGGAAACATGGCTGACACTTCATTCTGCTCTTATTTATTTAAGTGATCTATCACAGTGCGGTTCAAGGATTTTTTCCTAGGAATTTAATAACTTTTGGTACTACTACTAATATTATTTTATCAGCATGCCAATTTAGACATTTAGAACATCTGACCTTTCGTATGAAGGCATTAGCGTGACCCATGTCAAAAATTTGTTTACATTTAAATAGATCTATGCGTATAACAAGAAAGTTAACCTTAATTCTTTTGCATTAAACACATTTAATAAAGGTTTTGGATTTATGGACGCTGCTGTATGGGTATTTTGTTAGATGTTCCTGTCACAGAGTTCCTGAGATGTTGACCCATCAGCACAGTGAGTTCTATGCAAACTGGCACACATGGAAATGAGTGTGGATAGAGACATCTGTTAGACAAATATCATTACATAATCAGACAGGGGATCACATGCAGGGCGTAATGCAAATACTAAGAGAAAACCTTCTTCTGTTTAAAATTTGTTTAGCTGTGTTTTAGCAGTGTTTCTCTCTCTCTCTCTCCCTTTCTGGTCATTCCTCTCACTACCCAGCTAACAATTTTAGGTTGTAAAAACATTTCCCTAACGTTTCCATTAAGTAACAAAAACATTCCATAGGTACTTGGGAGTTCTAAGAATGTTTAAAATGCCTTTTTAGATGTTGTTTTAATGTTATTGCTTGGTTATAGAAAAACTTCATTCAAACATTTTTAAATTTTCTAATGTTTTAAAAGCATTCCACCAACTACTTAAGAATAATGTTTGAATGTGATGTTTGATATAAAACATTAAAAAAGTCTACTAACTTTTTTGATAACTTTGAAAAAACATGTGAGAATGTTAGCCAATGTTCTAAAAACATTCCCTGATAGCTGGGTAATGATGTCTGATGGATTTCCCAAAAATCATTTTTTGGAATGAAGCTCACATGAAGCTGGTGTTTGTCTCTGGTGAAATCTTCCCTCAGTGATGTACGCTGTTATCATCCAATCAGATCTCTTTTCCAATAATAGTTTTGTTAAGACTGGGTAGATTTTTCCCTCACGCTTCACTTCTTAAATAAGAGCAAGGATATGATCCAAGCGAATACCAGCACCATTTGCCATATCAACAGACTGCAACATAATAAGCGTGTCAAGACCAGTCAAAGCACACAGCTGTAAACAGACCCCAACAGATACTCAGACATACACATATTCACACACACACACGCACGCACACGCACACGCACGCACACGCACGCACACACACGCACACACACACACAGATAGTTAAAGAGAACAGGGTCCAAACTTGCATAATCTTACTTTTTTAAATGCTGTTCAGTGCAGTTCGCATTTTTAAAAGTTAGTATCGTTTACGTATTACAATTTAGATTTTTAGTGTAACAGTTTGAATGAAAAGTCAAAGTGCAAAAAATAACATGAATTCTATTATGTGCTTTCACCACTTCACTAGATGCAAAACCTGATTTGTGTTATGACCCAAA
>JAZGTK010004433.1:0-24578 GCA_036877625.1 Ambastaia sidthimunki | reverse complement strand
TGGACTGCAGCTTTAATGGATATTGATTTATAGGGTTTTGAGTACACTGTAAAAAATCCAGGACTGCATCAAACAATGGCCAAGCTGGAAAAAAGTGCTTAATTTTTTGTGTGTGTAATTATCAGGGGAGAGATTTTGGCAGTCCTTTTACTTAGCTTCACAATCAGGCTGCCATGCTATCTTGCCTACAGATTCACCGTAAATTTCATCAGGCACATTTCTGAATCCTTCTATGAGTGGGACAACCTGCAGGTTCAGTTGTAATTTATATGTTCTTCTGATACAGTCGTGATTACAATATAGCTTCATGTACACATACACACCAATCATTATATACGATCACTGGCGTCATTATACATTATATAGATTATACTGTATACAGCACCCACCTCGTCCTGAAGTTAGCTGGGTGAGGGTGCCCATCGTAGAGTGATAGGAAGTCATAGTCCTCCTCCACCGCGAATGACTGAAAGACTATTTGAATGCGGTTGCCCTCCTCTGCTACAATAACCCATGTACAATTTGCCCCGTTCTGATAGCCATATGGAAAACCAGGGCTTTCAATGGTCCCATTTCTCCCTTTCAATGTCCCACCACATGTATATATGAAACCTGTGAAGAAAACAGAGAACAGCGGTTAATTCAATCATAATTTTGTTCTATGTTTATGATTAAATTCACATTTTTATGTTTATTTAGGAATTTAAGAAGACATTATTTTTACAAACCCTTATATGGAGATTGGGTGTATATTATGCAAATTACTTCCTGCACATGTCCTCAGAATGATTAAAATCCACATTAATCAACATTAGAACTAAGGTATGAACATTTATGCACCTGCTGAAAATCCATCAAAATTTGCATAAGAACTTTTTTCTGGGCATATAAATATGATCTCTGGAATGCAATTATTAGTCAATGAGACCCACTGAGCAAATTGCAGCACCCAGAGCAATGCCCTTTATTTCCCCCGAAATTATTACACAACAATAGATGTCACAATAAATTCCATATAACGCCATAAACACCTGTTCACAAACACTAAAGTGCCACAGGCGACATAAAGACACAGCCATCATGTCTGACACAGAGCCTCAGCAGGTGGCCACAATCAGACTCAGCATGCCAAAACTGTTAGTACAAATGCTGTTCTGAACTTAAATCAAACAGGACAATGCTATCTAATACATCTGATTTCCCACAACCCCCTAATTTAAAGGCATAATGTAATCTGCCAACGCAAAAATGTTTCCCAGCTCTCCACCTGCAGCTAACGTTGATTTCAAAGATTAAGACGTGATGATCAACAAATTGGCTGAGGAGACAGTGGCTCATTTTAAAGAGGGCACGCCTCACAAGCTTTCAGTGAAATTCAATAACATTGAACAGAAAGAAAGCTTGTTTGCATTATTAAAGAATTCTTTAATTTAAAAGCTACTGTGATAAGCACAACAATTCTTTAATTTAGAATTCTCAAATTCTTTAATTTAGAAGCTACTGTGATAAGCACAACAGAAATTCCATATTACCCACCAACGTGTTCTTCCTCTGCAAACAACATGTATTACTTTACGTTATTAAAAAATCAGGCTTCTCATATGAAAGGCTGTGCGCTCGGAGTCCAAATCAATTTTATGACCAAAAGATGGTAACAGCTTTTATTTAGAAGTAAATCGTGGACTTGAAGCTCTGGTCCCACAGAAAACATCTGTGCATTTGACGTCGTACATGACAGGAGTGAGGCAATGTGTTAGCATCCCTTTGAGTATTGTAAGTTGTAATTTACTGCTGCATTGTGAGAGGAATTGATCTGGGTAGATCTCGCATGCGCTACCTTTTTGCCCCCTCAAACCCATGAATTCAACACAGGAATGACTCGCGTAACCAATTCCCTGAATCCAATCTGATGACTAATGAATCAACCAAGGCACTTCTATCAGGTATTACCACATGAAACCTGCGCTGATCACATCAGTTTGAAAGGCAAAGTCTGTCCAGATCTAATCAACACAGAGTCAGGATAATAATTTGGAGTATTTGTGGGAATGTGGCCGCTATGAACCACATTTATCCAGCATTTAAAATCACTAGCCCATGCAGTGAATTCAGCTTGAGCATTATTTATCTCACATCTGCAGAATCCTGGCTGTCTGCGTCCATGAATATCAAGCTTTGAGGCAACAAATGAGCATATGAGTGCATGTGTGTCTGCTGGCGGAGACTCATGAGAAGGTTTTATAAGCGGACTGGTACTCTCTGCTCTAGCCCTGAGCTATACTGCAGGCTCTGATCACTGTCACATACTGTAAATCTTTGACAATACTGTCTAACTGAACATTCAGAGAACCTGTGAAACTCTAAAATAATTTAAAGGCTGATATACAGTAGGGTTTGAAACTGCTAAATTAAATGGCTTTAATTCTTCATTTATCAATCTGTTACATTTTCAGCATAATAATTCTTGTGAAAAGCTGAATCAAAATTTTGATGTTTTATTTGTATCTCTTTTTGCTGTAATGCACTTGGCATGGATTCTGTATGGACTCAGTCCTGTCCCAGACTCATGTAACTGAACGAATGTTGGGGCAGTTGTGGTCTACTGGTTAAGGAGTTGTAATCAGTACGTTGCTGGTTCGATTCCAGCGTTGGCAGGTGGCAACTGAAGTGCTCTTGAGCGAGGCACCTAACCCACGATTGCTCCTCGGGTGCTGCAGGGATAGCTGCCCACTGCTCCGGGTGTGTGTGTGTGTGTTCACGACTTGCAGTGTGTGTTCACTCCTCACGAAGTATGGGTTAAATGCAGAGGTTACATTTCGGTTATGGGTTATATTCGGTTATACAAATACATGTCACTTTTACTTTGCATGACTTTTTTCTATTACCTTAAAACTAAACTGCTGCTTCTACCACTGTAATCTCTATGGCAACTTTGTTTCTTTTCTGTTTTTTGTCAAATCTATTCATTATCTCTCTTCAGAACCTGAGGCC
Organism: Ambastaia sidthimunki; assembly: GCA_036877625.1. Taxonomy (NCBI): domain Eukaryota; kingdom Metazoa; phylum Chordata; class Actinopteri; order Cypriniformes; family Botiidae; genus Ambastaia; species Ambastaia sidthimunki. The sequence continues at coordinate 21,587 of JAZGTK010004433.1, read as the reverse complement.
TGAGCAGAATCTGCTTCCTGCCGCTCCTGATTGTTCAGTGACCCGTCCGTGATTCACTGTGATGGGTGGAGGCCCTGCAGCCTCTAATTGCACCATAAGCTGCCATGAGAAATTAGCACCAATGTGGTCACCAGGGAGTATGAGTCTTTATCAGCCACACACACACACACACAGGTATACACACGCACACACACACACACGTATGTATGTATAGTATATATATGACATATACACTATATTTGTATATACATATACATACATATATACTATATTTACTATATATATGACATATATACTATATACTATATTCGCTTTGGACAAAAGCATCTGCTAAATACCTAAATGTAAATGTATATATGTCAGGTCATATAGTTACCGATAGATGGATACAGATCTCTTAATGTCTCAGTTGTGAAATTGACATGACCACGCATTTATTATTTGGCAGTCATTATTTTAGCATACAGTGCTTCATTTCGAAATCATTTTGTATCACGTAAGTACCCGCCAGTAATCCAGAGAACTGGGTGGAACTACACATTCACTGTTCACAAAGTCTCAGTGACAGCAGCCATGATGCACAAAGTGAATCAGATTAATACCTGCCTGTAAATTGGATTAATTTGCACATGCATTTGCCATTTCTGAAATGACATTCAGGCTTCATCAATCACTTTGCTGGTGCTGTTTAATTTATTTGCACCACGGTGCGTTTTGGGCGTGGATAGAGGCGCTCCGCAAATTACATAATTATGAAGGGAAACCCACAAAAAAGACAAGACGCGCCGCTTTGAGCATCTGAAAAACCCAAACGTCTATGTCAGAAGATCGGCTCGAATGTTTTTGTGCATGCATACATTACAAGAAACCCTCAGTAAATCAATATTATAAAACCCAGAAAATATATGCTAAGCACTGTAATTTAGCCTGGAGTGGCATTTACTGCAACTGTCGCATTTATGATGCAATAAGAATGCCACACTTACTTGCTGTATTACATGCAGTGTATATTAGCATGTATAGTGGTACGTGTCTTTGTAGTGGGCTAAAATGACACAATTAATACTGTGTTAGAAATGTTGCCTTTTACATGACTGCATTACAAACAAAGCTTTATTTTGTTATGATTCAGTGGTTTCTCAAGGATTTGATACAATTACTTTTGGAAAATGCATGGACGCCTCCAGAAAATGAGAAAAAAAGAGAACTGCACTTTTTATCATTAGTAAGTAGCAAAATATAGCCATTAACTGGCTAGGACACGCATTGCAAACAATTAATGAGCTTTGAATAAGCATTTTCTTAAAAAATAAGGTGACTTTACTTGAGAAACATCACTATACAAGACATATTTTCTAGAATCCTGTTTCCTGAATGCTGGTTTCAAGGAATAATAACAATGTGTGACTAGCTATGCTAAGATTAGATGAGCGTAATGCAGGTTAAAACAAGTAAATGTTAGCCACAGAGAGCTACTTTTCCATTGATGAGGAAATAAATCTCATCTATTGCCAACGAATGCACCGAGTTCCCTGCGATGGAACATTGAGCAGAAAGATTGTCCGGTTCCCACCCTTACTTAAGTAACAAGATTATTACAGAGGTTTTACTCCAGCTAACTCTCAGGCTAAAATGGAGCAGCAGAGCATCTGAGAAGCTGCTTTTAAAACAAACCGACATGGCCATCATGAAAAAACACCTAATTAAGATTTACTATTTAGCTCTCTACTTTCCCTTAAGGGGCTAATTAACATAGTATAGGAGCCGCACCACAGCGTTAGATCTGTGGACTTAAGACACCTACACTTAAGACAACTCAAGCAGCACAGAAGACAAATCAGAAGTTTTCAGGAGATTGAGATTCCTTTGCAGTAGTCGGATGATCGTCTGTTTAAGAATCATTTAATCTTCTGACCTTCTCTGTCCATTAAATGAATCTTTTTTTGAAGTTTAATACCAAGCAAACGTTCAGTATGGCTAGAGGGAAAGATCTAGAAAGCTTCCCGGTGACTCATGTTGTAGGCCATCGAGTTTAAGCACAGGATTTAAGCTTCTTAAAAAGGCACTAAAATCTTGACTCATGCAAACATCACGCAACTTCAGCCCATGATCAAACAGCAAAGGAGATGCTAATGGAAAGTTTGGCGTGTTGTAGGTTTGAACTGCCCACACAACACTAAAATTAAAATAGCCACAATTTAAGAAGGATGTAAAAAGCTGTCCAAAGCGAAACATTTGTTGAATATTCATTGATTTGCTTTAGCCATTAATGAAATAAATGTATGCTTTGCTCGATTAAGACAGTCGGACATTACACTGCACTCAGCTTCTGTCTTGCAGGTAAAGATATCAAAGGTTGAAGCAGATAATACACTTGAATTAAATAATGCTTGGACGTGTCTCTGAGCAGTGTTATATAACACAGAATTCAAAACAACAGTGCAGGACTAGAATTTTTAACATGCTTTTTTTTCTCTTCTCCTGCTTTCCCTCAGCAAAACTCAAACAGAGCCAAATGCAAAAGGTAATTTACTGCTACATATTATGTTTTTCTTATCTAACATAAAATATTAATGATTTATGAATGAAATGACCTACATTTGAGACTGTTAGTTTTATGTTAGATAACAGTTAATCAGACATATCCAATAGTCCAAAGAACATGGAATTTGTCCCTTTATTAGCTAAGAGGAATGTGAAAAGACATGGGAAATCAATTTGTATCCCATTCCTATGGAAAGCGCAATGTTTAAGTGTTTATCACTTTCTCTTTATTATTGTCACACATTGCTAATTGCTCACTATTATTACATTGCTTAGACAAATCGTGTCTCTCGTTCCTCTCTCTTCAAGCTGTGTGTTGATCCTGACACTATGCAGACGTACGTGCTGATTGCTAAGGTGCGAGAAAAGGCAGTAAACCCCTCCTATTTGTGTTCCTTCTCTCTCCTCCCAGTCAGGTTTGTGCATCTCTGGCAAAGGTTTGCGTCTCGTTTTAACTCTGGCAACCGGCCACCCTTTTACGCTCCGTATTTTTCTTGCACTTTCTCCTGCCACGCCATATTTACAACAAAGGCTGGCGCCACCTGGGTCAGCATTTCCACACCACATCTTTCTTACCCCTGACAACGCAGCTGAGTGGCCTGGCAAGACTCTGGCTTTAAAAAGAAAGAGAGAAAAAGATTCATACAAGTTCATTTTTATAAAACCAAAGCTCAAGCCAAGACCCATCGTAAAAGAAACCTTGCTGTGTTACACGGTATCGATTTGAATCTGCCTTCTCTTTGCTTTAATTCATTTTGAGAGCATCTATCAGTTTCTGCAGTCAACTCGAATAAAAGCGTCAACTGAATGTGGGCAAGTAAAATTGGGTTGAGATCAATTCTGTTTAAATTCAGGAGATGCACTTGAATTCAGATTCAGCCATACATTTACAAGACCCTTCTGTTAATGCATTGTGTTCACTTCTATTGAAATAAGCTCTCAGGTCAGGAAACAAATTTCCATCGGTCAGATCTTTCTTATAATAAATGTAAATCACACACAGGGTCAGTCATTTGGGTGTCTAGTTGTGCGCTTGCAAAGTTTGCAAATATGTGTGTTAAAGTTTGTTGTGGTGCACTTTTTAAAATCCAGATTATTCGCAACAAAGGACTCTATATTGATACACCTTTAAGGATTTTCTGCTATTTTATTAATAAAAACCTCTACAAGCAGATATAAATTTGCTAACATGCCACAGGACTTGGATACCAGATTATTATTAAACCTAAGAAATCTTTAATACAGATAAATGAGATTTCTAAAGGAAGTGAGGCTTTTATTTTATTGAATTATTAAACTTAGCTCCCTAATGACAAAGTCTTAACAGGAAAGGTCCAATGAAAGCAACATATTAGTCCCATTTCTTTCTTTGAATTCTCAGCAGACCTGAAACAATTGTCCCTATCAGAATGAGTGAGGTGGGAATAAAGGTGGAGATATTTAAAGCTCTGTCAAAAACTAAGCTGTCTATGCATGAGTTTTTGAATGTCTCAGATTGTAGGAAGCAGATTGTCTTATCCTATTCCAAAATGTGCTATTTTTTGTTATTAACTGCAGAGTTGCCAGCATCCTAAATTTGCTTGTTCTACCCAGCATTCATACATGCAACAGCATTATTAAAATACAGACTCATTTATTTAGCCAGCTACATGATAACATCAAAAACAATGTCATCAGTTGCTTAACATAAATCTGTTCTTTAGGTCATGTAGTATATACTGTATCTAGGTAGTAGACAGCAAGCCAGCACACTAGATTTTAAAACAGAGCCTAAATCTTTGCACCCTGATTGGTTTAAATGTCCATAAAAACTATAAATCCTGTTATGCATTAACCAGTTCTGCTCTGACTCTGACTCTGACTGCTTAACGTATTTAAACAGACAACCCACCTGGTAGATCAAATCAACCTGTTTCTAACATCCAAGTAAAGGCATTGTTGACAAAGTATTTACTTCCTTAAGGTGTCAATAGCTTTGTCTTATCTCAGTTTAATGTGTGTTAAGTCTATCAGAATGTATCTACCATGAAAGTGTTTATCAGTCCCTGATAAAAGAAAGATTTCAGGGTAAGATATATCTGTCAAAAATAATCAGCAACCCCAAGCTTACGGCGTTTACCCAGCTGACACTCAGATATCATGGGAATGGCGACCTTACCGAATGAGGGCGTATTGTCTTTGTAATGACTCACTAATTTGACAGCAGTATCCTCAAGGCAGAACCTATGATTCAGAGAATAGAGTTCTTGAAGGCAAGAGGAAATGTTGAACCTGAAGGTCCTGATGGATAAAGGTGGCCTGCGTAAAACACTATTAAGAGCCTGCAGGAATGTTCTTCTCCCATTTGGAATAAAAGCTGGATGTAATTGAGGAACTCATGCATGCATGTAAATTTTGTTAGGGAAATGAGCTGTGTTTTTGTGCCAGAGTGAAATGCACACAGTTGTTTTTATACCAGCCTGCCTCTGTCTCCTACAGGGTTGTGCACCGTTCAGACTTGACCTGGGAATGCAGAAGCGATTCAGCAGCTGAACCTCAATTGAGGTCACATTTACAAAGGATACAGAGTTATAATTCAAATTTGAATTCAGAATTAAATGGAAGAGAATACATAATTCTAATTCAAATCTTAATTTAGAAATAAATGGGACAATTCGCTTTTGTTCCATTTGTGGTTCCATTTATTTTTATGCCATTATTTCATGTTGCGATGTCAATGAAATAAAGAAATCTATAAAATAAATCAGTAAATAATTACATTTAATGTCATTTTTAATCACAAAAATGTATTTATGCAGTCTTTATTTAAATTAGTCTGTTATTACTTAATTTCTAGAAATGTTTTATTTACTGAATAAATCATACAGCCAATAGATTCAAATGTGTTTAGGTTATCTGACTAGACGTGTTCTGTGACATTTTGTGGCGCTAATGGCAAAATTTAAATGAAAGCGTTTGATTGGCTGTGCTAATTCTTTTGACAGCATTGATCTTAATTTAGAAAAACATGACTAATTAATACTTGTGGAAAAAATATTTCACATATCAGAACATAAAATAGTTCAAATGTTTTGTCAGAGAACTTGTCGGACTAATGAAGTTCTGCAAAGCAGTCGATTCCACTTCCTTTCGTTCTAATTTAAATACAACCATGACATAACGTGCTGTGGAATTTAATCCAATGCAATTCAAATGCCAACTCGTACACTAAACAAAAGCCCTTTAGATTCTACCCATCCCTGATCTCCAGTTTCTAAAGCACTTGTATTATAAATCACTGTCTTTTTTGTTCCTTCCTGTAGCTTACTGTAATTGTGTCCCTAAAGTGTCACTGACAGACGTCCAGAGTCCCCATCATCACAACTCATCCGTCCTCACACCAGCACACAATCTATACTGACACATGTCACTGTGAGACAAAGTAGGCCCTTAGCAATCTATAGCATGCATTTAAGCCCCTGCTGCCTTTGAGCACAAAAAGGCTATTTCTCCACGCAGGAAGTGAGATGGAGAGAGCAGGAATGATGACTGGAGAACTCCCTCCGAGAGCATGTCGTTAACATGAGCTGAAAATGAAAGAACAGATCAAACTGTCAATCACAGGTCAGATAACACTATTGAAGTGTGGAGGAGAGGCGGAGTGAAAAATTGAGCGAGGGTCTCTGGGAGAGGTCTTACATCGCATCTGTTTGGTAGACCGAGCTTTGTTTGTCGAGTGATAATTGTCAGGAATAAGCGTTTACTGTCGTGCGAGTTAAGAGCGAGGACGTGCGACAGGTCATGTGTTTAGCGCATGCCATTAATCACAATGATGGTCTAAATCATGCATGTAATCGCCTACGAACCCGATTTGATCCATAACCAAACTACAATGCCAAACAATAACTTTGCATGGCACGGCATTACAGCTTAAGCGTAAACATAAATGCTTCCTCATATCAAAGCTTTTATCATGCAGAGGCAACTAAAAGTTTCCAAAGGTTTGTTTATTTGAGCCTCCTCAACATTGTAACATTGACTCAACCAATGGTGTGAGTTTGGGGCGGGGCCTGTATGTTTGTCCAACCAATGGCAGATGCGTTCAGAAAACCTGTTTGTAAACGGTCATTATTTTGCAATGTCGTCTGGTGACATTATCGGCACAGAAATTAAACTCTTCAGCTGTACGGAGGGTATTTTAAGGTAACCGAAAGAAGCATTTCAGTAGCTGCATTTTTAAGTCAGGCACTCAATCTTTTGGTCCTTCCTTGTTTATCTGATGCTCAACAACATTTAATCACTGATAGTACACTGCTGGTGCCTCATCTAAGTCTCATGTCGCAGGGAGACGGGACAGAGCAATACTTCAAAGCAGCCTTTCCAATTCCCTGCATATCTTTCTTTTGTGTGTATGTGTGTGTTGTGTCGGGTGATGAGGATTAATTAAAGGGGCATCGGTTACATGTCGGGTCCTCTTGGTGGAGCTGATCGATGCTGATGGCTCCTCAGTCCGCTAATAACCCACGCAAAGCCCTCCAGCTGTCTCACACACACACACACACACAATTACACACCAAACACGCATTGCACCTGCCTTAATCAGCCTGCTCACAGTCACGCTCTCATCACGCCGTCTCAGTGTCTCTCTGCCTCTCTCTCTCTCTCTCTCTCTTACACACACACACTCTCTCTCTCACACACACACACACACACACACTCTCTCTCTCTGTCACAGGGTGGTAGTTGACACCAGCTCATTAGCAATGGTAGGCTTTGTAATGATCACAAACCTAATCCTACACAACTTGTCTTCTGTGACGGAGAAAACAGTCCAGCCTGGGATCGTGGTGATTACGCAGGGGAAAACAGGAAGCGAATTCAAGGACCACGATTCTAATTTTCATAGTAATTATTTTACATTAATGAGGCAGGATGATTGTGTGTGGTGTTTGTGTATGAACAAAATCGTAAATTGCGTTATGTGTATTACGAAAGATTTACATTCGCTGGAAATTAAACTTTAAATGTTTCAGATATTACATAATCATAAAGTAATGAAATGTATCCAGTGAATTAAAATATTGCATATGAAAGGTACAGTGCTTTATGTGATCTGATTATTTTAATTTATCATTTAAAAAACGAAACTACAGCAGAAATAATTCCTAATGAATAATATAACTGACATTGTTGCGAAAACACTGTCACATTACATAACATTTAAGTTAAAAACTAAAGATGATACATTGTAAATTAAAATTAAATATGTTTTTGTAAGTATGTGATATACCCACACACCCAGCTAACAGATAACGTTCTCTAAAGGTTCTCAAAGTTGTCAAAATTATACTTGCAATAACATTAGTAGACCTTTTTAATGTTATATATCAGATATCAAAAACATAATCCTTAGTAGTTATTGGAACATTTTAAAATGTTACAGAATAAAAAATATAAAACGTTTTTGTAACCAAACAATAACATTAATGCACATCTAAAAAGTGGATGTTTTGAACATTCCTAGAGCTTTAAGTCAAACTAAGTCAAGCTACAGTCACACTGTTCTCTATGCGTCAAAACTGTGTAAACATTACAACAAAGTCTCAGCTAGTTGACCTACCATAACTTGGTAAATAGCACCATTCCACTAGCACTGCTACTTATTAATATGATAAAATGACATATTTTTGAGTTTGGCATTTGACACGACTATGTCAACATCACACAGGCCGTACAACATGTCTCAGGGGCTGTGAGCTATGTAGCTCTGATACCAGCCTGCATTTGTAGTATTTGCAAATGTCATATTAAGCAAGTATGCAAAAGTCCAGCCTGCCCTGTGGTCAGCTGTAGCACCGTGGGCCCTGCCTTCCTAGTTCAACCTTCCACTTTATTTAGAGTATCGTTCCAGGCAACAGATTGCTTTACTCTAGACATTTCACAGATCCTCTGCCCTTTCACCTCAGTTGTGTTATCATTTCCCTCTTCCCTCTTCCTCTACAGTTAGATCTCTAACGGCATCTTTTACGCCCTCAGTCATCAGCCTGTATTCTCCTAGACAGTTAGTCTCAGTTTTCAGGATTGATAAAATTGCTTCAATATCCTCAGAAACACAACTGAGGATCTGGTGTCTGAGAGAAGGATGAAGAAGGAGACAATTGCTGCTAAAGAACAAATGTTTTTTCACTGCCACAACCAGAGCCTGAAGAAGTGTTTCTGCCTCATTTCTTTCGCTACGCAGTCACAACTTTCACATGATGTTGCCATAAAACCGGACACCATAAACACAGTACAGGGAATTTTCACCTGGAGGAAAGCAGGTTTGAGTTCCTGACTCATGGGCGCAACGGTGATGGCTTATAGATCGCTCCTTGTGGGAAACGAATCACCAACCTTTTATTAGCCCTAAACCTTAATCACAACAGCTAAAATAACCTCTGACAAGTTACCTGTTCTGAAACTCAAACCTTTACATCCACAGTCTAACACCCACTGACTAACTTAGATATTTCAGCCTGCATTCAGAGCAGACTGGATTTTTTTGCCATAAGACTTTGCCATAATTTTGAAAAAGAAGAGGAAATGTTTATACGTTCATTCATTCATTCATTCATCCATCCATCCACCCATTGATCTATTCATCATTTCTTTCATTATTTCACTCATCCATTCTTTCATCCATTTATTTAAAAGTATAGATTGACTGTTATTAATACTAGTTTTTAATTACATATCCTCATGTTATTTCCAGTCCCATATGCTGTTATTTTCATAGGGACCACAACAGACACTTCGAGAACGTTCCATAACACTTTTCCATAAAATGACATACTAATTAACACTAAAAAAAGTGTCTCTATCTCTTTAAGTGACAAGCTCAAGGGCAAAATGCTTACAGCATTTGGTTACCCACCCGGATTTTTAATCACTTGACTGTGTTCTTTATTCCACAAACACAGACAAAATCTTTAAACGTGAGATAAAAAGCTCAAAGAAAGACACATTTAGAAGAAGAGACTTGCATTTACATTTATTTAGCAGACACTTGTATCCGGTGCAACTGAGTAACACTACAACAGAAGCAATTCATCCCACAGACAGAATAGAATTAGAAGTGCTGAAATAGTCCCACAGTTGGCCAGAAAAGAACAAACTAGTGCACAGATGCAACTGTAAGAGAGCAACAGCCAACTGTGCAGTTTGTTCTGGAGCGTATAAAGCAGTTTGGTGTAGATGGTGTTGTGGATCAAGTGCTTACAGAAGAGCTCCAGGTGTTTCTTGAAGATTGTGAGGGACACAGCTGCACTCCATCTTAAACTAACCTGTGTCTTTATGGCAGGAGACAAAGCACCTGTACAGCTTCAAACTCAATTCGCTCTCTTGCCCTTCTGCACCATCTTGACCAAATGTATTCCTCAGCAATAGATTTTCACTCCCTCGAGTAGCACCCTCTGACCTCAGATCCACTGAAGAAACCCCTTGTGTGAAATATGGTCTATATCTGGACCTCTTCCACATCAAAAGCAAGTGACGTCCTCAGTTTATATCCTCTGAGAAATTCTGTTGGCGTATGAAAAGCGACTGTACAGTATATACTGTAAATTGAATTCCAGGAAACTGTATTTTACGACAAGAATCCCTTGCATACGCCTTAGGCAACCAGTGCACACATAAATCAGACCTGTGCAGATTACATAATTAAAACTATCTGGGTGGGCGGAGGTCCCAAATGAGGAAAATGAATGAGTAGACTGTCTTAGCTGCTTCAAAATGGCCGCCCGCAATACAATCAAGTTGCCTGGCTCAGAACAACAGAATGTGTACTGAGAAAATAAAAGACATTTAAGGTGTGAAGTGTTTTGAAACAGCTGTGTTGACTCAAAGGTCTAAATCGTTTATTGTGTATCTGTGTCTGAGAAAAAGACAAATAAATAAAAGAAGACAAATGGAGGGGGTAACTGTGTACTAGTACGTCGGCGAGTGACTCATTTCCACAATCCTCCATGCTGGAAATCACATTCACACTTATGAAGACAGTAACATCAACCTCCGTCATTCACTGAACGTGTCAGACATCAAATGGAAAGTAAGCAATGCCTAAGCTGTAAAGAAAACTGATTTGAAGACATATGTTTACACAGCAGCTGAAATCGGTTGTGAGTCCTGAATGCACTGCTGAATACGGTTTTGTTCACACACAGCCAGATTTAATTAAGAACCGCCCACAATTCGTACACCTAGCATCTGATGCACACAACACTGGAAAGACTGGACTTTCTTGATCTAGAAAGCACTAATTTAATTGGCTAATTAATAGTAGCTCGGTGATTAAGTCATCATAAATTAACCAATCACACAGCTATTGACCAATCAGCATCCAGGATAGGAGCTATCGGTGTTATATGCAGAATATAAGAGCCAACTACCCTCTTGCAAAGAATCCAACATTATTCACATTTATATTAATCAAAAACCAGAAATATCACAACCCATGCGTTCAGTGATGCATCCAATACTTTTAGCTAGAGTATGAGGAGATCATTGGAGCATCGCCAATTAGGAGGCAATATTTCTGTCTTCGCCCCCATCCTGCTAAAATCCCAGCTGATCTTCAGAATAACACCTCCAGACAACTTCTCCTGGCAGAAAGGAAGAGGAAGTTTTTTCCTACTGAGAGAGATGGACAAATTATAGTCATGGTCAAATAAAAACCATGGTGGATGTAGCTTTGTAGTGGAATCCAGCTAGCGTTTGTCAGGCTGTTTAAAGGGACCATTAGCGAGAGTTTCAGTGGCTGCAGCTGCGTTTGCTCTTTGATCCTGCTCAATTACTGGTGCGTCAGGGGAGGGCCTGCAAATGGCGGAACCCCACTGAGAAAAACACCATGAGCATCATGACAGCAGACCCGGGGATTGGACGAAACTATTACTTCCAGTGTCACAACGAGGGTGCCAGAGCCCTGCAGTACACCCTAGCCTGACACCCTGTCTGCAGCAGCCGTGACCCGTCAGAAGCAAATCTCTACTATTAAACTCTTACAGTATTATCACAGAGCTGGAAGCATTTGTTGCTTTGCTACAGGGTCCTGCAGCTTTATATTCCTCATTCATCTGAAATAAAATATCATATAATCTTATGTAAACATATGTGACTTACATAATCATGTGTGAGTTTTTGCCGTTAATATTATTTGTTAAATAATCAAAAAACGTTTACATCAAAGCCAGCTTGTGACATTTCTGGTCTCGTAATTAAAAACATTTTGTTTGAATTATATGCACATACTGTTCTACCAATAAGAACATTATAATAATATATAGTCAATTTTTATACAATTTCCATTAAAATATACCATTTCCATTTAAATAAAGCATACACAGCCATTAAGCTATTTCACTGTTACTAAAGTCATCAAGCATACATCAAGCTTACAGCCAGTTGGTCGTTTCAGCATCAACACTTCCAGTGTAGACAAACTCAATGTCAACTGCCACATACGATCCAGACAACAATGTAGTAGTTGGACCTACGTACCCAGAAGCACATCCACCCTGAGTGACACTAACAAACACACACATGCACACATCATATGACATCATGCTTTCTACATAGAACATCATGTTCACCAGCACATCATCTACAATACAGATAGCTCAACAGCTATGACATCACCGATTACAGCTCTGTAACATTCTATAATATCACATGTGCAGAGCCTGAAATCTAACTGACACATCAACATGTCACGAGTATGAGCGCATTGTTACTGCATCACATTGACGGGCGTATGTTAGATGTTTGAGAACAGCCCTCGCTAGACTGCAGGCAGAGCAGGTCTGTCACTATAGGTCTGTCACAGCAGGGCACTGCTGATACGAGAGATTTTAAGGGGCCGAGCGAGTCTTTGAATGAGAGGGATTTGACACCATGAGATGGTGTGACAAAAAGAGCTTTATATTCATAGAGCTTTTTTCTTTACGAAAGCTGAAATTCGTGCCTTTCATCGCATTTCTCTTGTACTGTGAACTGATTCTATATGTACCCTTAAAAATTGTCTAAACTCACCCAACGCTGCTCTCAACTCCCACGTATATATGCCTGTGTCCTTGTCATATACTGTTTCTCTCTTTATGTATACATTTATGCATATATCTGTTGCATTTTTTGCATTTTAACATCAGCTGAGTGGGTGTGTATGCAGGCAATAGGGTCTCAGTCTTGGCTCATGTGTGCTTCTGTGTGTGTGCGCATGTGACTGATCTAGGCTTGGATAGGCTTTCAAAATCCAGAGGGCCTCGTCCATCTGTGCTTTTCCTCACAGAGGGCAGCTATAAAACAGAGTAGTCCATTTTCCCCTGTGCGTTTACCCTATACTTAAGGAAGGTCACTCCACACGTAGTGACTTATCTGTAATATCCAAATCAGCTTAAAGCAAAAGATTTATTTTTTACAGCTTGAAATTTAGCATTTTTGGGTAAATAATCGTTTCATAAGCTCTCTTCACAAATTCCTCAGATTGTTTACAAAGCATCAAATGTTAAACCATTCCCTGCTTCAGAAATTCTTCATACTCATTCTCTATTCACTGTACTGTATAGTCTATAAAATGAATCATTTTTTGACTAGTTTGACCAAGGGCTGGTTAAGTTTTGGCAGGTTAGCATGATTAGCCCCTGCTGGTAGATGATATTCCATTCTGCTGCCAGAAAAAAACAACTAGATGCTGTTTAGATGAATGGCAATGCTAACCAATATCTGTCTCTGGATATTAAAGACCTTCTTGGTTTTGTCCATACAAGCATTTTATATTAAAACTGATTCCTAATATCATCACACCGGATTGCTTTAATGAATGTGGACTGATGGAAGGAACTTAAAGCTCTTATCATGCGTATCACACACACACTCTTAGAAGAGCAGATGAATCCGGAACCCGGATCAGATGGGCAAACAAAGCCACTTCAAAGTAGCTGCTCTGACTTTATCACTTGTGCTTATCTTTTCCAGTCCAATCAGGTTCTGTATGAAATGCAAACGAGTGTGTAACAGAGTGTAAGGAGAATCCTTGCTACGACACAGACATTCACGCTCATACTCTGCTGGTTACTATGGAAACCACAGGCTGTGCCCATTAGCCTCTTTCGCCATGAAGGAAAAGAGCAAAGCGGAAAGTAGGAGGGAAAGAGAGGAAAGGAAAGCAAAATAGAGAGACAGGGTGTGTGTGTTTGTGAGAGGGGAAGAGAGAGAAGGAGAGAGAAAGAGAGAGAGAGAGAGAGAGAGAGAGAGGGGACATGATATAAACTCTAACACAAAAATAAAAGAGCGCAGGAGAAATGAGGTGGAACTGAATCTCATCTTCCTCATAGTAAAAACTAGCCCAATTATCTGTCATTGCAGGCAATTGCTATGGTAAGCGAGGACCATTTTCATTGGCTTTTGTAATGTGCACAGTACAACATTTTGCTCTCTTCCTTTCAATTGTGTGTCTTTAATGGCGCACAGCAGAGCACTTTGAAAAGTATTGCAGGCAATCAAACATTTAAACTTTTTTTATTACATTTATGATTCTCCAATTGACCATTATACAATCTGAAAGTCTGTTGATAATCGTTTTGTTTACACTGACAGCTTGCATCATTTTGATCTTAGCACCACATGTTCTAGCTTCAAGAGTCTCTAAAGCAAAGGATGATCTAAATCCAGCTTTCTGTAAAAGAACATAACATAAACTACCATAGACTGTAACACTGGAGACATGAAACAAGACTTACACAAATTACAACAATACCAAACACAACACGTAAGATACGAGGGATCTGTGCTCAGAACTCTACAGCAAGATTTACAGCAAATTTAGTTGTTCATTTTTCTACACATAAACAAAATTTAAACAATAAATGTATTTTATAAATTCATACATTTAGGCTAATTTGTGTTTAGCTACCAACTACACTGGGGTCAGTTTAACACCTCTTACCATTTCAAAATCCATACTGCAGAATTCCACAAATTTCGTCCACAATCAACTTGGAAAATGTGAATAAAATGAGCAGATAACACATGAGCTCACCAATTCCTGAACCAAAATACTGACACAGCCTGGATGGAAGCAGGTAACAACCAACAACACTAAGGAAAGCTTTCAGAATAAATGACATTTTCAAATTGTAATAAAGTAAAAGAAATTATGAAGAGGTTGTGAAGATGTTCTTCAAATGAGCAAAAACCATAAAGCTTGTCATTAGTGAGAGGAGCATAATCATACATATCAAGAAAACGTCTAAACATTAACCATCAACCACTAACATTCCACAATTTAACTAGAAAGCAATTTACTAGACAGCTAGTCTGGACCTCTTGATTCATGGTTCCTTACTAATGCTCCTCATGATAGACTGGATTTAGAAAAGGGCCCCTTTGTTTGGTTGTCAAGCCTTTGGCGGCTAATTCCATGAATATATTAGCACAAAAGAACCTCTACTTCATTAACAGTCTCAAAAAACAGGAGCAACAGCTGTTGCATTCTGGTTCCTTTTCTTTGTTGGTACATTTCTTTTTGATCAGAAGATTACAGGAAGGGCACACATCAATGGTTAATGTCTCTTGTATAATTATTATAACAGCTAGCAGTTGTATCGATGGTATTTAGCGTGCCAGCTTAAACAGTGCATGTTTTATTGTGTTCTCCTGCAATTAGCCCATTGTGTAATGCCACACATAAACTAACATAATGAATAATGTTGTAAACACGGCTTAAATGATTTTAGCAGGCGGAGTCATTCGGTTGGTGAAAAGAAAAACAAGGCATGGAATTGCTCTGATGTTGTATCTGTGATCTGGGCTAAAGTCAGAAGCTTTAAAAGAAGTTCCAGCAACCACCATTAAAATGAAAAAAAAAAAAAAAATACAAACACGTCAAACTAATTTCCATTCTGTTCCCTTTGAGCATGAGACTGGTATCTCATTTTAGACCCAATAGCACAGACTGAAAGTTTCAGCTGTCAGCATTTCGTTTGAGCAATTGCTGGCTGGTGTCACAATTTCCATAGTATTCTTTCCTCTGTTCAGTTTTTTCTAGTGCTTGATCAAATGACAACGATCTCCGTTGCCTGTTTTTTTCCAGCTATTAGGGAATGTTCTCCGAACGTTGGTTAACATTCTCTAACATTATCAAAAAAGCGTTCATTTGTAGGTACTTTTAATGTTGTATATCATATATATCAAAGATGTTATTCTTAAATTGTTTGTAGCATCCTGCTACACACTCATTGCTTTGCTAAAGGCACAGAATGAGTAGTGCATATGAACAGTCATTATTTAGCATGAAATTAAGACTTAACTGCTTTCATTACAGTGAGAATTTTTGAGCTGGTGGCGTCAAAGTTAACAGTCACGTCTCGGGAAAGAAAGAGCCTCACGCTAAATTGAGTGGAAGTAAATCATTCTGTGTGACAAGCATCCGTGTGTTTACTGCGTGAGAAAGCCTCTCTTTGCCTGCTTAAAGCAGCTGAGGATGAGAAATAACAAGACATTGTTAAATAACACAGATGATTTGCTTCGAAAGTCGTGTGTAGTTTGGCATGGAAACTTGAGCAGCATGTTTATGCAAAAACAAACATATACATATGGAGATTGCAGCTTGCAAACACACACATACACACACACAGTCACGATGTTGCGATTCCTGTGCAGTGTCGCAGAATCCAGACTTATCTTCAAGCAAGCTAGATCAAAAACAACCTAAGGCCGGTTAAATCACCATGACTTGATATCTCCCAAGCGTGGAATTCCGTTTCATGTCATAATGATGTTAACAGTGTGCTGTGAACGTTTGTTTCAGTGATCTTCAAAACAACACAAAAGAAAATAAACAAGATAAATAAAGCATTAAGCATTCTAAATTTATAAAATAGCTAAGAAAAAAGCTAGATTCCAGAATTTGGCTAGAGTTTATGTGCTTCTTTGACAGAAAGGAATTATGGAATAAAATTTAGTGAAAACGATGTAAATGAACAGATTTGCCTCTGAGGTACTAAATGCTTGAAAACAGTAATTGTTCAATTAGAATTTAAGTAGCTGCCAATCGTAACACTCGAGTCCTCAAAAAGCTAGAAAAGAGGATGATGATTACAGCTTCCTACAACACGACACCATGATGCCGTGACCCAGTGGTTTTCAACTGTCTGTTCTGATAGGGCTGCAGACAAAGAAATGCTAATCATGCATAATTGGGATAACAAAATAAATAGGCTTAATAATATTTTAAAGTGATGATTGAATCCTGTCTAAATCTTTAGCTATTATTGTCCAACCCAGCTAACAATCTTAGGTTGTAAGAATATTTCCATAACGTTTCCTTTAACTATTAATGTTTAAAACGTCCAGGTTTTTAGACATTGTATTAACATTATTGCTTGGTTATAATAATCTTCTGCTAACATTACTGCAAGAAGATTTTTGATAACTTTGAGGCAACTTTAGCCAACATTTAAAAAACGTTCTATGTTAGCTGGGAGGTCTGTGCAGGTATTATTAGGATATTCCATTTATTTGATCTTACTGACTTTTTATTACTTGCACAGGTTCAGACGGGCAATGCAGGGTGGAAAGAGTCCATCTTAAAATCTGGTGTGAATGGCACAGAGACCAACTATTACACATGGAACCGTCACTCACATTGACTTGCCTTTGAACTGATTATTGAAACCGACGAGGCAGGAAATGAAACTACATCACTTCCAAATGCTGCTCCAGCTCTGGTTCTTGTAATGATTCCGAAACATGCTTCATATTATCACAGGCGTTCCAGTTACATCCAAGCGACAGGCTTTAAGGTCTCTCAGCCTCAATAGCCAGATCGATACTGACTCATGTATCACACTGTTCGCTATCAAAAGACAAGCAAATACATACAGTGCGCTTAGCAAACCCTGTCTCACCGGGCAGATTACTATCTCGAGTCCTTTGTTTTACTCTTTGAAATGCATGAAGATTGCCAGAGTTTTTCATATCCATCAGTTTGTGATTTCCCAGCATTGATGCGGAATGGAAGTCGGATGAGCTCTGATTTTTCTAGCAGCGTCATTTATTTGTGTCATGTGTGGGAGGGGAAACTAAGATACCATCTCGGTCCCTGCTCTTGTGCTCCATGTTTTATTGGCTCCATGTTTCTCTATGATTTCTGCACTGTTTTCATCTGTTCTTTGTTTGTTTTGTTGTCTTGTTCACTGTTGCTTTTTTGTAAACTATGCATTTTCTGTCTGTTTAACTGTGAAGTTTTTTGCAACAATGTTTTAGAGCTATTTTTGCAGTGCTTGCTTCTTTCTTTGTCTTCTGTCTAATGAGCAATGTACTTTACAAACGAGCTCCAGTCAGATTCACGTCTAAAACGGCCTAAAAAGCTGGGTTCCTAACTTCAGACCAGATAAAGCATTCTTTGCAAACTTTGTAGCTGCACATACAGAAAAGCACACGCATACACACAGACAACAGGGAAAGTTCTCAGAACATTGGCTAACGTTCTATAAAGGATCTCTCAAAGTTATTAAAGACATTCTTTTAGTATGTTTGTATAATGTTCTTGCAACCAAGCGACCGGGAGGGGTGGGGGGTGTTCACCCTCAGAAATCTGTACATACAGTAAAAAGACCAAAACTACATTAATGCAATGTTTAAAAACTGGACGTTTTGAACACTCCCAAAACATTCAAAACAACATTTGGAAATGTTAGCAAAACATTAGGAAAATGTTTCTTCAACCTAAAATTGTTAGCTGGCCACGCTTGACTGCTGCACTAACTTCAAGCTTTATTTAAGTGCTCTATGGCCTTAAATGTTCTCGTGTCTCATGAGGTCGTGCATATTAGAAGTGAATATTCTACTTGTGTCTTTCATAACACACTGATCAAAGACTCAAGGTGTTTAGCTGAATGATTCTTCTTCCTTTGAGGTGTTTAAAGTATTGCTCTGAAGACACAGTGCCAATTAGAGAGGCATCAAAGACTCTCCTCCTTTCCCACCTTCCCACATTTAAACCGGGAATGT
This sequence comes from Ambastaia sidthimunki, assembly GCA_036877625.1. Taxonomy (NCBI): domain Eukaryota; kingdom Metazoa; phylum Chordata; class Actinopteri; order Cypriniformes; family Botiidae; genus Ambastaia; species Ambastaia sidthimunki. Next base: position 3,020 of record JAZGTK010004433.1, on the reverse strand, counting down.
CAAACTCGTTTTAGGTCCAGGGTCAGACTGGACTAAGCATCACCTCGGCTAACAATTTTAGATTGTAAAAACGTTTCCCTAACAATTTCATCAGGTTACAAAATCATTAAAAATGTTATTTTAAATGTTCCAAAAATGTTCAAAAAGACGCTGTATTAACGTTTTTGCTTGGTTATATGAGCATTATTCAAACTTGATACTAACAACTTACACAGAATATAATATACGCATACACAGAATTTGACAGAAATAAATACAAAGAGTATTTGAAATAAATAAAAAGAGTGGAGAGTGCAAAACACCTACATGATTTTCTGGAACTAATAAGGCCCAGAATAAACTTTATGCTGCTTTATTCATCAATATTGGGATAAATTGGGAACAAATTGAATGTAATGATTTTCATCAGAGACCTACATATACATTTAAAATTCATATATGGATTTTAATAAACGATGGCTAATGTTGTTTTAGCATAATTTAAGTTTAGTTCTATTCTCAAATCACCCTACAGGGTGAATCAGACTCCTCCACGGGCTGCACTCGCCCACTGGGCGTGCGTTGGATACGCCTGCTATATACAGAGTTAACGAAGAACAAGAAAGCTTTAGTCTTAAGAGCATTCTTTTCAAAAAGTGATATAACAGCCTAGCAGATTGTCTCTGATAAGCCTTAAATAGGGCAGGCTGGACCCTTTTAAGTACGTGCCGATCGATGATCCAACATGCCTGTCTGATGAAGCCCTGTGTCTGCTTCCCCAAAGTCATTTATAGCGATGCAAGCTGTCACATCTGAAACGAAAGGCCATCGTTTCACCAAACGAAATCAGGGAAGATCGGTGTAGCGGCGTCAGTGATGTAAGCTGCCTAAATTACTCATGATATTCACATTGATGTTACAATTCCGAAATAGCGCATCGTTCAATAGAGTTTATATTTAACTACCAACAATTAAAACAACACTAATGCGCATAGTAATTGGAAACATCGCTGTCTAATGAAAAATAGGATCAGCTGCAGTTAACACGCAGTATTGCTTGACAATCAAAACGTCGGTTATCTGGCGGTTTTCAGGAACGACCCTCCTGGGTCTTTGAAATATGCTTTACCAGTTAATTAACCAGCAGGATTAATTGGAAGGGAATTTTTTCGTTTGAATTGTAATGAAAGTAGAAGCGCTAGGCTGTCAGCTCTGCATGTTCAGCCATTAAACGGGAGGATTTAGTGGACCGTAGAGATCCCAGGAAACGCTCATGAGGGAAGGTATGATGTAACTGGAAGAAATGCTTCCGCCCGCGGATATAAAACTCCGTCGTGGGGCGCGTGACGTGGCAAAGACTTCTCAAGATCAGATAATAGCTTGACTTTGTATGAAATGTATAGGGATTTCAAACTTCACGCTATTGCAACCCGCTTCAAAAAAACAAGCATTTTTCACTGTTTTTCCTTCTGAACCGGCTTTCCTGATTAAAACTGGCTCTGTTTTGCTATTATTCTTGTATTAAGGCCATGTTTTTTCTGTCTTGTTTTGCAAAAAATCTGTTCAGATCCTCCTGGTTGACAAACAACAACAAGCTGGCATTCGAGATCCTGATGGATAATTTGGAAGTGTTGAGATGAGCATTACAGATTCCATTTTCTGTTATTACTTAAAAGCTTAAAGGGAGATACAGAGAATGCGTGAGAGAAATTGAATGACAAAATATGAAGACAAAGTGCCCGAAGCAACAGTTCCACTCAAGCAAATCTAAAAGAAAGCAGCTGTCGCAGTGAAGCCAGAGTAAATGCGACAAAAAGGCCATCTGTATAGTGTCACAAGAGGATGTCTGATGCTACAATGGCATCTTGAGGAACTCATAACCTCAAGATGAACCGCATAGCTGCAACAGCAATCATTTTTTCAATTATCCGTGTCTTATGATGCTACGAATTCCCTGCGACTCGCATTTTCTTTCTAATAAACCCCAGTGCTTTTAGGAGAATTAATTATATTTGTAATAGATCAAGAAAGAAATTCTAAAAATGAATTGAGCCTACTGATAGTGTTATGTAATTAAATTATATGTAGCACATGTAATATTGCAATGTTGCATTAATTGCGCCGGGTTAATTGTAAATAACACACAGACTTTTGCTTGTAAATCCACAAATACACACAAAAGGGCCTCAACTTTTTACTGAATTTGTCTTTTTGCTGTCAAAGCAAATCATGTAGTAAAAACGTCAATAATCAATGTGCAATTCAAAGCAGTTTTAACTGTATGCTGTTACTAATCTTTATTCCAGGCCCTAAATGGGTGATATTAAGACTTCACAGGCTGTATCTAATGAGAAGTTAAATGATGTATTAAATGATGGAAATAAAGCAAAAAAATTACCAGTAGCCCCCCTATGGATTCATGGGTAAAAGAGCATCAAACAGCAGGCCACAACACTTCCACCCTGAGGTCAGAATCAGAACGGCATGCGACTTCTGTCCGTCTGATGTCACAATGTATCTGTCACTGTCTAATTGTGTGCAAGCATTTCTCTGCAGAGGCAAAGTAGATACTGGGTGTGTCAGCGACACTGAAATGACATCTCATCTCTTATTCAGAAAGATTCCAGCATAATCGTCATCTATACACAAATACAGCATCAGGGCTCTTGCCACGAGTCAAGTCAAATCACGGTTATGGATTACCAGAAGATGAAAACAACAGCAACTGCAGGTAAATGCACTTAAATGTGTGTGTGTGTGTGTGTGTGTGTGAGTGAACACATCAATGCTATAGATTTTACAGGGGTGCATCACACAAAAAGCTGCAGATGCTTTTCTGTCGACATAAAGTGATATGCCTTCTGCATACTAATAAAAACATCCACTCTCTCGCTCACTTTCTCTCCCTTTCTGCAGGATCTTTATTCTCTTTATTTTATGTTTACTTTAAGAGCGCTGATCTTCCTGCTCTTATTGCTGTCACACTGTTAAGCACCTGGAGAGGCTTTCCACATATTTTAAAGTATGTGTACGCAAATGGT
>JAZGTK010004432.1:0-24580 GCA_036877625.1 Ambastaia sidthimunki | reverse complement strand
GCCCGCCAAGCAGCATGAGATTGATGAGCTCATGAGGATGAGCGTTTTCTGCGTGGCCAGTCTGCACCTCCATGCAGGAGCCTTCCTTTCCTCCCGGACCTGCACTCTGAGGTGTCCAGGTCCTTGGAAAGGCCATACTATTTTTAGCCCTGCCACCAGTTTGTATGCTTATGTGGCGGGGTTAAACGAGAATGGCTGTAAGTCGATGCCCTGGGTGGAGCAGGCGCTAGCCAGCTACCTGTCCCCTGGTGAGGCATCTTCTTTAAAGGCTCCATCCCTGCCCTGTAGGCCACTACGAGTGACATCTGAGCTATTGGGCAGGGGGTACTTGGCCACACCATGGGTGTGTTGCAGGCTTATCAGGCCGACCTGCTAAAGGGCATTGTTGAAGGCGAGGGCATCACGTCTGAGGACAGACAGAATCCATTTCAGTTGCAAATCGCCTACCTTCGGTGGGGTGCACCCTACTTTAGTAGGTTCCACTTAGGCCCCTAGTCATGGAACAAGAAGCAGAGACTCTCTTAAGGAAGGAGGCTATCGAGTTAGTTCCTCCTCAACTCAGAGAGTCAGGCCATTACAGCCGCTACTTCATAGTTCCCAAGAAAGATGGGGGGATGCGTCCTATCCTAGATCTGCGTCTTTTGAACCGCTCAGTTATGAGACTGAAGTTCAAGATGCTTGCTGTAGCAAAAACCAAGGGGTTCTCACCGAGGGGGAACCCTTCCCGTCAGATTAAGGTCTCGAGGCACTGCCTACGGGCCTTAGACATGTGGAAGAAACCTTGGTTCCTTACTCAGGGCCCGGTATTGGGAGCTCGTTGTCGCCGTGTCACACTTGCAACCAATGCATCCCTTACCGGTTGGGGGGCGGTCATGAGTGGCCGCCTGGCCCAAGGTCTAATGGGAGGTCGCCAACTACTTCGGCATATCAACTGTCTAGAGATGATGGCAGTATTCCATGCTCTCAGACACTTTCTCTCGGACCTGACCTCCGCACCGACAGCACTGCGATGGATGCTTATATCAACAACCAAGGAGGTCTGCGGTCGCGCCCCCTTTACAAATTGGCACACCAGATCCTTGTGTGGTCCCAGGGGAAACTCCTCTCTCTGAGAGCAGTTTATATCCCAGGATATCTCAATGTGGGAGCAGACATCCTGTCGGAACAGGGGTCGAGGCCCGGGGAATGGATGCTTCACCCCCAAGTGGTGAAAGATCTGGGGAGTTTTTGAGGCAAACTCAAGTGGACCTCTTTGCCTCTCTCAAGACTGCGCAATGTCCCCTCTGGTTCTCTCTAGTTCACACATGTGGCACACACGTGGCCAAGGCTGCGTCTGTACGCCTTTCCCCCGGTTGCTCAGCTCCCGGGAGTTCTGGAAAAATATGCCAGGATGAGGTATCTGTGCTCCTAGTGGCCCCACGCTGGCCAACTCGGTTCTCAGACCTGGAAGAGCTACTAGAAGGTTCTCAGTGAGAATTCCTATCAGGAGAGACCTCCTTTCTCAGGCATGCCATCTTACACCCCCGCCCAGAACTGTGGAAGCTGTGGGTATGGACCCTGAGGGGGCGCAACTCCTAGCGTCCGGTCTCTCAACCGAGGTTGTTGAGACCATTCTGCAATCCAGAGCACCCTCTACAAGGAAACTTTATGCCCTGAAGTGGAAACTTTTCACTACTTGGTACAGAGAGCGCCACCTGGACTCAGTTGACTGCACCATTAATGCGGTCCTAGAATTCCTGCTTGGCTGTAGTACTAGACACTCTTTGTGCTCCTCCCTTCGAGCCCACTGAGGAAATTTCAGATCATCTTTTATCGATCAAGACTGTGTTTCTGTTGGCCATCACTTCTCTGAGGAGAGTGGGTGACCTTCAGGCCCTTTCTGTGCCCCCTTCCTATCTAGACTTTGTGCCCAGTTTGCCAAAGCTTTTCTATACCCGAGACAGGGTATAGTTATGTTTCTAAGATAACTTCAGTAGTACTACGGCCGGTCGTGCTTCATGCCTTCTGTCCTCCTCCCTTTCGGGAGCATGACCAGGAGAAGCTAAACCGTGTGTGTCCAGTGCTGTGTGTGTCCACTGAGACGTTTTTATTCCTTTTTTTAAATATATTTATTAAATGTGGCAGATAAACACGACAAGCAGTTTTTTTCTCTAATATCAACGAATACAATAAATATAAGAAATGTGATAAACAATGAGAATTTTACGATAAAAATTCACATTTTTTGTTTTTTGATAAAATTTGCCTCAGGATAGGCATAATATTTATGACAAAAATGTCAGAGACAGTATTTTTAAATACATGGTTTGAAACATGGTGTTCAAAATCGTCCAATCATTTTGTTCACTTCTTCCACATACAGTGTTAAGGTTTTTGCCACATCAAGCACCACTCACATTTTCTTCAAGCACTAGATTCTAATTTTATTTAAAATGTGACTGAAAGTAATGACTTGCGGTTCAGTGAAAAAGTTATTGTAATTTACTAATTGCCCTGATATTTTGTGTTCTATAAGCAAAAGAATGCAATATTTAAGTTGTGGTAACACACCAGAAAACAAAAAGCAAATGCTGTGCAAAGCATTTAGTGTCAATTTTTTTAAAATGGGTTCACACACAGCATCTCACCCCCATGGATCTCTCTATCCGTGTTCGAAGTGCACGGGCCATGTGGGACTGTCCTGTGTATTGAGGCATTTGAGCGCAAGTGAGAGATGATATCCTGCACAGCACTTTATTCACCACACTCAGCTCGGCACTAAACAGGGAGTATATATCCACCATCTTTCTGTCAATGGTCCTCCTAATGGACTGAGAAAAAAAAAAGATGGAGAGAATAAGGCACACTTACGTCTTTGAGAATAAGACACACTTATGTCTTCACTGCAAAAAAAAAACAATCTATGAGAGAAATACATCTGTTACATCATTCCAAATTACTTCAAAGAGAAGAGAATTTTCTGGGACAGGGAATTTAAACATCTGGTTGAGTGCCAGAGAGTTTTGAGCTTAAGATTTTGTTATTAAACATGTTAAATAGCCAGTACATGCACACCTATGACTGCACATCCTAGAAGAGGAATGCTGGTCTGGTGAGTGTAAATGGGTTTCAAGAAGGTGATAAAGGGTGTGTGAATTGAAGGCCAAGTGTATGTGTGTGTGTGTAAAAGAAAGACCTCTCGTGCAGACAGGTGCTGAAACACATCGAGCAGCTGTATGCCTTCCTCCACACTATTCACAGTCTCAAAGGCTGAGCTGATCAAATTTTGCATCATCACCTCCAGATCCTTCACTTCAGCCCGAAATCTAAACACACACACAGATAAACAAGAGGTACAAAACGACAAACAAAACTCTGTGCCCTCCATTCAAAGGTGAACACAAAAAACACACATCCATAAATGCAGGCTATTATTGATTTAAATGCTTTCAATATGTGAAAAAATTATGAAACACCTGCCCTAACACAAGCACAGCTGTCTGTCTTGACTGCAATATTCCAACCCTAGGACCTCCCTCAGCCATCACAGTCATTCAATGTACACATACACACTTAGTCACAAAGCGCTTTCTCAAGGTCTGGCAGTGGCTGGGGCTGAGGGTGGGAATGGCAAAGGGTGGAGGTCTGGAGGCTAATGAGGAGCCCAGGTTTACTCACATACAAACAAATCCACAAACACAAACTGTTAACTCATCATGATGGTATTCAGATAAGCAGCCAAACTGCCTGCTGTCACAAACAGATATGAATGACAATATAAGCTTGCACAAACACACACATAGTGAAAACATATTCTCTCCTCACTGTAAATTAGGCAGAATATTCATGGATAAACATATAATCTGCATATGTGGGTCGATATGTTCATATTTATTAAAATGTACTAATAAGAGATATATTGAAATGCCCAGCCAGCATGCCAATAAGCAGCTGAGAATGACAAACAGTCATAAATATAAATGAGGACAGGAAGGACTGATAGAAGGCAGGCAGATAGAAGGACTGACACACAATCTTACACTGTGCCTATACAGGACATGTGTGGTACTGCCTAACATAACTAAATCCCTTCCATTACTGTCATTGAGGCTGTTTAAGCAGACTTTAACCTTCAGCAGATGGATTCCCCACAGCTACTCCAATCTTTTTATTTTTCTTGTTAATCTAAAATAAAATTATTGTATTTATACATCTCTCTCTCTCTTTACACCCTGCTCAATTCATGGACACAAGGCACCTGCTGTGGCCATCATGCCAGGAGGTGTTTCTGACGTTCAGGATGTCCTTTACAGAGCTCAGGACCTGCAGGTTCTTGTCAAAGGTTGCCTCTATGTACAAAAGGCTCTGAGTGACCTCTAACCCTTGACGCCCCGCAAAGCATGGCAACTGCACCTGCTTGCCCTCATCACGACGAGCAAACTGCTGTTGGCACTCACACACCTGAGAGAGAAAGAGAGAATAAGACCTATGCAAATGACAGTAAAAGATTGTGATTATAAAAACATAGGAAGAACAAGGAGCACACAGTCAAAGCACTTAAAAAATATAAAAAAAGGACAAGTTATAAAAAATATATATCTCAGCAAGAACAGGAAAGCTGGGTATTTCAGAAATAAAAGCAATATAGAGATAGCACTGTGAATTACTGAGATGTCATGAGAACGCTGGGTATACCGGATGTTGACAATGTTTGAATCATACACTATTCAATCTTCTGAGTTACTTTCCTTGAATGATTTAGTGATTACTCAACTGTGATGGATGAGAGATTACTCAAACAAATCATAGAAGTAGTAAAAGATTCATTGCATTAAACTGTACAAGCTCCATTGTATGTCTTTGTAATGGAGCGTTTACACCAGACGCTACTTGCACGAATAAATCGCCGCTATTTGCGCGTAGTTGGACGTAGTAGTCATTCGCGCGTGAAATTCACTTCACAACAGTATCTATTATTTATCAGTACTTGTGTTCCCTGGGATTGAACCCACAACCTTTGCGCTGCTAACGCAATGCTCTGCCAGTTGAGCTACAGAAACACTGACTTAGCAAGCTCCTGATTGGTTAACACGGCGCGAATATCCGCCAAAGTTCAGATTTTTCAATTTGCGGATCGCGGCCCAGAATGTCTATTCGTGTCTTTGCATTGACTTAACACGTCACTAGCGCTTAGCGCTTCATTCGCGTCTGGTGTGTTTGCATACATCGCGTTGCTTACCTCTGTTAGATCTTTGCATCTCTGCACAAACGCCTCCACCAAAGCAAATATGCTGGTCTCATTGAGTGACCAGCCTTGTGAAGAGTATCTAAAAAGAGAGAGAGATAAAGTTTCAAGAAAAGAAGACCTTTATCACTATTACTTTTATTCCTAAAAAGCAAGAGTGTATAGACAGGAGAAAGTGGAAAAATCTGCTGTGACACCACTTCCCCACTATAGATTTTCACATTTCAATGGCGGACTACGGCTGTTATCTGGGACAGTCAGGGATCAGGTCAGAAATGATCTGTCATAGGCATAACTGCATCTGACAAAGCTCCATATCAGCCAGTCAGGCATTCCTAAGATTGCTTTTCACACCTCATTCTTCTACTGATCAAAAGGTAATCCTTACTGCCACTCACAGACAAACCCTTTTAGTGGGTCAGAGGAAGCCAGGGACCAAGGAGGGGAAAGAGAGGGAGCGTGAGAGAAATATTTAGAAAGAGAGCAAGCCTTTAGAATGGTGACTCTATTAAAGAAAGGACATGATATGAGGGACCAGATGCTCGGTTTGAATGATCTCTTGAAACCAGAACATCTGTCAGGCTCATAGGGAGCCACACCCTTTTAATGGCCATTTCTTTTTCAATCACACCACACTTAAAAGTACTAAAGCTTTAATTGCTTTATTTCAGCATAAACCCTGATTAGAAGCTGGTGTCAGGAAACACTGTACTTCAAAGAATTATTTCTTTTTTTGTATATTCTCTGTCTATGACAGCACATATGGAGCATTAATAAGAAAAAGCCATGAGCCATGTGGTGCTGTAGGATCAGCAATAATCATGATGTCTCAGAGGGTACGATTTCTATATTCTTTGTTCCAAACAGGCAATGCAGGATTTCCTTTTATAAGCAGAAGGTAATTTGGTGCTTCCAAAGAGCTTCCAAATCATTAAGATCATTGGATAGTTTAGAGATGGGTTGATCGTTCAAAATTGCTTCTGCTTCACACAAGAAGTTTGAAGGGCTTCGTCATCCAGTGTTTGTTGTCAAAGGACTATACATAGAATCTGTCTTACCATTAAAATTATACGCTCCCATACTCTTCCGTAATGAGAGTTTGAAGGTGGATTAAAATTCCAATGAACTCCATTTTGCAGTAAGGTGCTTTGAATTTTTTCATTGTTTAATGCAATGAGTGCCTCTTTTAGCTTTTGCTCAACACCTTTGAAATTCGTCCCATTATCAGACCTCATGTGAGAGACCTGTCCACAATGAAATACAAACCTACACAAGGCATTGATGCATGAGTCTGTATCAAGAGAGTATGCCATTTCCAAACGGCAGCTCTACTTGCCATACAAGTTAAATTTACTCCATAGCGTTTTACTTTACACTGCCCCCTTTTTACTTTGATGGGGCCAAAAAAATCCACTCATTAGTAAAAGGTGGTAAATCAGCAGTGCATCTCCATGTGGGGATTGTTTACATCAGAGTGAGCAGATTGCGCACGGCTCTTTTACACAACATACACGCAATGTACTTTGATGAAAAAGCAGCTAATGCGCGTTCTAAAAATCTACATTTGGATCTATAATTAGTCACGGTATTTTGAAGTGTCTGCGGTAACAATACCGTGCATAATCATTGCCGCGATTCATCGCATTACCGAATACCATCACATGTCTAGTTAGGACGGATGATGGGCTGACGTCTACTTTGTTAATACCATGCCATCTACCCACACTACCTTTGCGATCGACCGGTAGATCGTGATCGACCTATTGGGCACCCCTGGTTTAAATTATTTTACACCCAGTACCACATGGGCAAAGCAACCCCTTAAGTTCTGTCACAATAAATAAAGCCCTCTGTCATAAAAAGAAATCAGTAGTCCCACAACACTAAACAAAATCTTATGACAAAAAGCTGGTAAAATTAAAAATGAAGGGCTAAATGTAAGACATCATGAGGTATACCTCAATGAAAATAGTTGTGTTTGGTTTTCACATTACTTTCTGTGAAACATCTCCAGAGTCCCTTGCTGACTTTAAAAGACAAAACTGAATGGACTATTCTAGCTATCCATATCCTAAAATACAAGAAATGCAGAGGAAGCATGGTATTGCTTGCTTGGGAAATAAGTGTTTTGATTACAGAATACAATATCCCCCACCAAATGTGTTGGGTCAACTTCAACAACACAGAATGCTGCACTGTTAACATTTTTCAAAATTAGCGTTATGACCTACATAATAGTTTACTGTAATATGCTATAAAACAAACAGCAGATTTTAATGTGACATGACACAACACTATTGCAAATTTTATAAAATCATATGATGAAACTCCACTTTAACCCATGTGGAGTTAACCAATAAAAAACTTGACTCGGCAAGCATGTCTCAGTTAGGTCATGTTCAGCCTGTCATTTGGCAGTAAGTTGCCATCACTTTGTAGAAACTGTAAAATAGCATGCTTTTCGCAAGAGGGCTGCAATTACGGCATGGCTTTGGCAGTTTTATTCAGCAGCGTTGTGGTATCATTTCCATTGCAAAGATGAAAAGAGAGAGAGAGAGTAAGAGAGAGATTGAGAAAGAGATTATTACTGTGTGAAAAGGCTGAGATGGCTGGGTGGTTTAAGTGGAGCTAGAGATTGTGGGAATGATGAAGAGACCAAAGGCCATAAGGCCAAGAGACACTGACCAGGACAGGGGGGTATATAAAACAGGCTTAAAGTGTCCTTTTATTAGATACTGATAAAAACGCTGATTGCACACAGCTGATTCAGATAGAAAAGCACTAGAAGAGGGTGGGTACATTCCGCTGCAGAGGGCACAGAAGCTGGAGTGGTCAAGAGAGGAATAAACAGCAGAGGTGCTGGTAACAACTGAGGTGTCAACAGTAATAGCAGCAGTGCCACCGATCACTGTTGTTGGGGCAGTAACAGTAGCAGTAATCAAGTAGCGTGATCAAAAGCTACATCCTGTTTTGTGTTTTGACAAACCAGCAATTCTTAGAAGCAGAGCAGCGTCACTTTTCTTCTTACTTGGTGCCAAACTAAAATACATTACTATCTATTCATGCATCTTGCGCCTTAATGGTTCACTGACAACAGATAATCTCATGATTACGTGAAGCAGGAGTTTGGGTTGAACAGTGGGATAAAGTGGGCCACTTGGCCGTTAAGTATATAATACATTTGTGAAAAATATCAAAACCATTAAAAACCAATGGTTTTGATATTTTTCACAAATATATTTCAATTCTTTTGTCTTCTTTTGTCTACAATTTAATATTCAGTGCGAGTTTATCAGAATAATCACATTTCCAGTTATAATCATAACTGTATTGCATTACGTTGTTTTAAACCTTAAATCTTTTACTTAAAACATTTATCATTAACAATTACTCAGTTATTTGCAATATACAATGTACAATGTCAACAAAGTAGTTTCTTTCTACTAGCTAGCTACTTTCTAATAGTAACTTGTTGTGTATCTAAACTACTTTAACTTATAAGTAGCTTGTAGCTTGTCAGACTACAGTTTTAGAGTTGCTTCCCCAACACTGAGCACAAATAGTGTTGGTGATATTAATTATATTTGTTTTAATAGTAAGGTAGTGGTGGGATTAACATACCACAACATAGTATGGAACACAATTTGAGCAAAGATAAATGACAAAAGAAGCCTAATAATATCTGAAATATCTGTCTAATTGTCGCCACTGATTACAGTAAGTCTCCAAATTAATGGTGTGTAAAGTGGAGGGGTGCTGGTGTAATACAATGCGATCACAGTGCAGTTCTGAGCGGTGGGTTCTTGTGCTGTAAGAAACAAAGCAGAAGTCAGGAAAGAGACAGGAATGCTGATTGAAGGTTACAGTACTTGTGGTGAAGCTGAGAGGTGTGCAGGTAGAGCTCTTTCCATGCCAGGCAGCACTGGATACAATCATTCAAAATCTGTTTGCTGGAGATCACATAACCCTGGAAGATCTTGTCTAGGGAAATCTCTCTACAGCACAGACGGATGATCTCATTACTCATCTGCGAAATAAAGAGAAAATACCCTCAAAACCCTCAAAACAAAGCATCCACTACATAGACCCACAGAAACACATTGGGAATGAGACTCCTATAGAGCTATGTCTTTGTGGCCATTTAAACAGAATGTCTGGATGTTCAGTCTTATAACTGTGAAGAACAGTGCATAAATATTGGAGGGGAGAACACCATTGATTGAACTAAAGCAATCACAGACAGGTGTGTGCAGTCATGTGCTCTGCATTCAGGTGTAGACCTTTAGGCGTGAATTTTGCTATGAATCGGCAAGCTTTGCTCCTGATGTGATGCATGAAAAAAATCAAAGGTGTATCCACTTTATCCACTACAAAAAAAACAATTATACTTTGCATGTTCAAATAGGAATGATGTTCAGAATTTACAGTTCTTAGCTTGATGTCTTTCATTAGGCATTACCAAGTCACCTAGACTTTGAAATTGATGGTTTAATATATTTTATTTCACTCTTTATATTTGACATAATGTCTGTAATGTCAACAACTAATAGCAACATTAGGCCTCATGCAAGATGCAGTCTTCTTTCTCCTTTCTGTCACTGTGGGTCTTGAGAATCAGCACTCAGAAGTGCCTTTTACCTTCGGTGAAAGAAAAAACATTGTTGTCTTTCATTGGGGAGCTGAAAGTAAGATTTGGTGGATGTAGAAGGTAAGAATAGATGACAGGCACTGAGCTTTAGAAAACAACAGATGGTGTTTCATAAGGCAACAGACAGATGGAAGCAGACAGCTTGTAGAGTAATGATTATCATGTATGAAATAACAATGAGGATACTGGTCGTGGAATACTGGCAACAATTATTACAAATTATTACACTATGTATAGTATATATCTAAACTCGCTCTCTCTTTTAAGTATTAAATAAAACACCACACAAAAGACAGAAGTCTGTGCCCCCCAACACTGGCTGATTGGAAAATTATATAAAATATGATATAGGCTGTACCAGCTTTAGAGGCTGTACTGGGGCAGTGAGTCAGGCTTGTAATCAGAAGCTTGTAATCCAGTGCTGGCAGGTAGCAACTGAAGTGCCCTTGAGCAAAGTGAAGTGAAAGTGACATGTTTTTGTCAGATATGGTAACCCATATCTGGAGTGTATGTGTATGTTCACTCCTCACCAGTGATGGGTCAAATGCAGAGGTCACATTTCAGGTATGGGTTACCATACCTGACAAAACATGTCACTTTCAGCTCTGAGAAATATGACAAAGTGGTGAAAAAGACAAACCAAAACTATAATAAAATGGTGAACCCTTGAGGGGGCGAAAAGATTCTGCTAATTCATACTAAACTATGCATGACAGGAATGACTTGTGGCTGCGTTCAGCCATAACAACACCACTAAAAAAAAGAAATAAATCCATGCAGAGTGAAATCTGATTAAATTGTAATCTGTCTAAGATGTAATGCTTTCTGAGGCGAATGTTAGTTTTTGGTAAAGAGATGTACCTTCCCAAATAGGGCTGTGATCCTTTCACGGGTATTGTAGTAGCTGGAGTTGACCCATATCACACGAATGAGTTTGAGGATGTGAGCAAGTTTGGGTGCAATCTCACTTGGTTTCAGCTGAGCTAGCTCCTCACACGGCTCTTTTAATAGGGACAGGAAGGAGATGTTCGACTCGGCCTGCAAAGAGCTATCCTAAGGAGAACAAAAGAAAAAACATCAACATTTTGATTTTTATTTCATTTATTTTCATGAAATTGAAAAAAACTGAAGAGTGGTATGAATAAACAGAATAAGCTTGATGTTCACAATGAAGGGGCTTACTAAATTTACCTAATAAAATCTAAGAAATAAGGGTGGAGTTAATTTAGTGGAAATATTCTGGAAGAATTGTTACAGAAGTGTGGTCATATTGCTTTGTCGGGCTAATCTAAATTCTTAAACAAAGAGCAATTTTCTTAAAGCATTTAAGACCCAAACGGTTAGTATTTTCAGTATTCGATCAACAAATAACTTACAGTAGGCTCTGCAAACAATATTAAGCTGGTCACTTTTAAGGTGGATTTACTCTAGGTTTCCTGGCTCAACTTCTTTTGTTCCTCACCATCATTCACAATAGTGGCTGTTACAGGACAGCGATCAGCCACACAGCTCAGTCTACTAACTTTACTATTACAATGAGTTCTGCCACTTTGGATTGTATAAAATGATGGGCAACAGTTGTTGCAGCCCTGCAGTTTTTCACAGTATTAAGTTCAGTATTAACTTAATACTGAACACAGTATTAACAAAATGTTGATGTTGCTTTCATGCTTCAAGTTTCATCCGGCTTCAAAAGCGGCCACTCAACTGAGACGGCCCTGCTCTCTGTTACTGAAGCCCTCCGACTGGCAAGATCTGACTCCAAATCCTCATCTTTCTGGATTTGTCTGCTGCCTTCGACACCATCAACCATGAGATCCTCCTGTCAAGCCTCAGGAAAATGGGTATCTCAGGAGCTGCACTTAAGTGGTTTACCTTGTACCTCTCAGGTAGATCCTTCAGGGTGTCCTGGAGGGGCGAGGTTTCAAAGCCCCTCCATCTCACCACTGGGGTTCCTCAGGGCTCTGTTCTTGGACCACTTCTCTTCTCAATCTATATGTCATCACTAGGGTCTGTCATCAAGAAACATGGATTTTCATACCACTGCTATGCCGAGGACACACAACTCTACTTCTCCTTTCAACCAGACGATACTACAGTAGCTGCTCGTATTACAGCCTGTCTAGCCGACATTTCAACATGGATGAAGGATCATTAACTTCAGCTCAACCCTGCCAAAACAGAACTCCTGGTAATACCAGCTAACCCAACACTTCGCCACAACTTTTCCATTTAGCTTGGATCATCAACAATAACTCCTTCCAGAACAGCCAGGAACCTTGGAGTCATGTTTGATGATCAATTACATTTCACAGATCACATAGCTTCAACAGCCAGATCCTGCAGATTTGTCTTACACAACATCAGGAAAATCAGACCTTTCCTCTCAGAACTGTCCTCACAACTCCTTGTACAAGCTCTTGTTCTCTCCAGATTGGACTATTGCAATGCTCTCCTGGCGGGCCTACCAGCAAGTACTACCAAACCGCTGCAAATGATTCAGAATGCAGCAGGGTATTCTTCAACAAGCCAAAGAGAGCACATGTCAACCCTCTTTTCACCAGACTGCACTGGCTGGTAGCCTTCAAAACAACCACTGGGTCTGCTCCATCTTACCTAAACTCATTGGTACGGACCTATGTGCCTTCCAGAAGCTTGCGTTCTGTTAGTAAGCAGCGCCTAGTGGTGCCACACCACAGAGGCAAAAAACACTGTCACAAACCTACTCCTGGACTGTTCCCTCCTGGTGGAATGGCCTTTCAGTCTCAATCTGAACAGCAGAACAGCTCACTATCAATCTTCAAAAAAAGACTAAAAAAACATCTTTTCTGACAGCACCTACCCAATTAATAGCACTTATCCTACTACTAACACTACTTTCTCTTTTTTCTTCTTCCTTTTTTTTTTCCATTTATAAAAAAAGGGGGGGAATTGCACTTGTAAATTACTCTATGCTAGGCTAGGGAAACTGGCACGACGCTTCCATACTGTTGCCTTTCTTTCATTGATTTACTGTTTCTCTTGTTCTTTCATTTGGATAAAAGCGCCTGCTAAATTCCTAAATATAAATGTAAAATGCTAATACATGAAAATGACCCCAATACAAAGTAATTATAAAAACCACCAAAAAATTTGTCTAAAATCATTTTTTGATGAGGGAGAAATGAGGGTGTGACACTGAACGCTGAAGTATGACAATCATGCTCCATCTCCCTTTTAAATGGCCAGGCCAGTTCGTAATAGCTGAATGCGATATGGCCTGATTTTCGCGAGGAGAGGAGAGGAGAAGCCGTTCAAAAACGGCATATAAATCATCAACAGCCAGGGAATGATTTTGGCCATTACCCCTCGGTTCATCTCCTGACATGTAGTCCAACACATATTTTCATATACCTGTGGACACACAAATACACTCACTTAGATGTACCTGGATCTGCTTGGCTAGTTTACTGAATTGTGGGATGTAGAAAGACTTGCAGAGCTGCAAAATCTCCTGTATGTGACAGACTCCCGGTTTCTGAAGCTGATGACTGATGCTGGTCAGATGTGAAAAGCGGCTTTTCCAAAAAGAGATCTCCTCCAGAGGGCCCGAGTTGTCCCCCATCTCCCCCATCTCTTGAGCATTCAGTACCTCTTTTATTTGACGCGTCCAGTGAATTATCACCACTGTGCAGAAAAGTGAGAGAGTAAAAGGAGGCAATATATTCTGCTTAAACATGGCTGATGGTTATGCTTACATTGAATCTGTAGAATAAATAGTTAATACGGCTTATATACTATATCTTTTGTCTTCCAAAATCATTAAATTGTGTGATGTACAGACAAATACTTGAATATCTTCCCTATTGCCAGAGCTCTCAAATCTGCACTTCCATAAATTGAAATTTGATGCAAGGAAGAGCAAATTATATAATTTTTGAGAGAACTACTCAGGTTTTGCCCCAAAGGAAAAAAAATGCTTAAAGGACAAGTACTTTGCTCACCCGCCTGCTTTAAAAATTCGAGGGTAATGATGATGGGGTATCCATAATACTGTATTCTAAACCTGTCCAACAAAAAGTTGTCCTGCTTTTCTCTAACACCTCTCCAGCATGAAAGTGCCCACAGTGTGTCCCTTTAACCCTGGACACTTCTTAACCACTAAACTTGAAAAAAAAAAAACTTTGAAAAAAAACTGTCTTAGAGAAGCCTTTCAGCTGTCATTACTGTGTAAATCATGCTCATAGGCTTGAACCACCGACTGTCATGCTAGATTTCCTACGGCATCTTATGTACTGTTATGTACTGTTAATTCTTCACAGTGTGCAATTATTTAAGCTCTCACACACCAGGGCTGTGCAAAATTCAGAATTAAAGAATTTAATTCAATTAAATGAATGACTTTAAATTGACTCCAGCCTACAAGATGTTGAATTGAATTGGAATTACAGGAAGTGGCATATGTTTTTAATGTTAATTTGTGGTAAAAAAAACAAAATAGGCCTATTTACTATAATAAAGTGTTGTGTATATAAAGTCCATACAATAATATCTGTATGAAATTCATGTTGTAATCATATGTAATATATACTGTAAAGCTTCATTGTTAAATACATCTTAATTATGTATCATGAATTTCTTTGAATTTCATGGAATTCCAATTCTACTTCCTGCAATTTGAATTTGAATAGCAATTCCGCTCCCGGTTTGCAATCTCAATTCAAATTCAAGAATTGAAATGGAATTTAGAGGGTCCTTCTCAATTCAGTTCTGAATTTTGTACCACCCTGTCACACACCCATTACACACGCGCCAACACAAGCCCAAATCTATGCACACACAGGATTGTGGTCTTACTCTCCAGCCTGTGCACTAGATTCTTGTTCTTGATGGCTTCCTCTGGGCGGTGCTGCAGGGCCTCCAGAGGAACATACAACACTGTGCTGCCCAGCGGCTGAAATCGGCTGTCTGTGGAAAAGAACAATACATGGACATCACCAATCAGTAAAGCCAATCAGTAAAAGCCATCCCACATACCCCTGCTGCAACCATGTAAAGTGTATCCTTTAATAATGTAACAAAAACGTATGACGTTTCTTTAATATCTCAAACGTTTCTCCAGAGAATGGGATTAAATGGAGAGGAAATTGACGACTGCTGTTCGTTTCTTTGGTGCTTTTACCAGCATCCACTGCTTTTTCAATACTGGATATTAAAACAGTTCTTACTGCACCCACTTCAATGGCCATTTAAAGATTGAAAGACAGAAAAAAGATAATGTAGCTCTTCAGTGGATCCAAAAAAAAAGTCTGATGGACGAATAGAGAAAGATACAAGCTGCACAGTGTTTGCAGAGAGAGAGATGAAAAGATTAAACATAACAAGGCCAGTGTGTACAAGTGTGTCTGTGGATCTAAAGACTGGAGGCTGAGGGTAGGAACACAATTACAGCATTTGATTGTGTTTAAACTGTAAAGGGAATGTGTGGTGTTATTGTTTGGTTGATATACGAGTGTGTTTTTAGTGTGTCCATATTTGTTCCACCCAAATTGCTTTGGTAAATTAAAGGGACAAATTGGTGTTGAGTGAGAATTAACCTAGCTTATGTCAATATTTTTATATAAGGCATGGCTGAAATGAATATATCAAGGGCACTACCTCACTACATTCATTTAAGGTAAATCATCCCTGGAATGCACCACTTACCAGCTGAATAAATCTGCTTAAAAGAATTAAAACAGATGCAAGCTAGCTTTGTGCATTGAACTTAAAATGACTGCCATGTTCTTCCATTTACATGGCCTTGAAATGTGTTTTTTAGCCCCCAGGGTCTAATGTCCCGAACAGCATGTATGGAATGATGCACTAAAAGAGAAAAAAGGAGGAGGGAGGCAAATGGTCGCAGCTGTCTGATTACCTGTGAGCAGTGGGGCAGTACCTTTTCCAAGATAGGAAAGGCCTGTGATTGGCCGCTGTGTTATTTCTGTTTAGTCAGAGTCATGCTGCTGAGGGTGATGTGGTTGTGCTGATTGGACTAATGAGCATAATAATTGAACCATCACAGTGCTCCACTGTGCCAGGTGATTACCTCTGAATGGCTGGAGGTGGAAGGAGCTTAATCGCAGTGCAAAAAATATATCACAAAAGTACTGATTTTGGATCAGCTATGCCTTACAAACTAGATAGAAAATGAAAACAAAAAACAAAGCAGGAATGTGATCCCAGGTCCAAACTGCTTGTCTGAGTTACTAATATAGGACAATCATAAAATAAGTTTGCTTCTGATTAAACAGACGCACCTACCTAGGGCTGGGTACAAAATATAAATTCTCTGATTTTAATCGATCCTCAGTTTAACTAAACAATACTGATTCTGGCAATCCCTGAATTGATTCTTAATATGCATGCTTCACTAACATATGCGTTTTCCAATTATTTCCTAGACTGGCTGTCTGCCACACAGTAGTCTCATAGTTAATTTGTCCTACCACTTTTTTACGACCCGAAAATATTTTTACACCTCTTATAATAACAAAAAGTGTTTGTTTTTTGACATTTTGTGGCCAAGCATCTGTCCCTCACCGTCATCATGGAGTAGGGGTAAAGAGAGTCTATGCAATAGGGACTCACTGAAGTGAGTTTTTGTTTTTAGGTTTTCATTATTTTAGAGTGATTTGCAAGGTATAAACATGTTTGCGTTACTAACTTTCTGTAAGAACATTGGAGAGGTGCTCAATTTCCTGTTTTCCTCCCACAGTGGTACCAGTAGATAGGCGATCATGATACAGGCAAGGATAAAGAGTCGTTGTGATAAGGACCCCTGGGCTACATGTATGTTGTTGTTTTTTAGAGTGTGCTTTTAAATGTTTTGACATGGTCAAACTTACTAACTTTAATTTCTCATCAAATGATTAATTTTACTCCATGTATTTTGACTAAATGTGAATATGCTGTTAAGTCAGCTATGTGGTGTAACCCTAATAAAGCTGTTGACGTGAACAAAAAAAACACTTGTTTTAATGACCATATAAGGTCAACTCAATCAAACAAAGTTGTTAATTTCCCCATTACTTTTTCCCAACTTTGAGAATCACTTTCCTTAAATCCAGCAGTCTCATTAGGATTTGTTGTACACAGTGGACCCTTTCAAATATTGTGAAAAGTGTTATATGAGCACAGCAGCCATTATACATGAAAGGAAACCAATCTCCACCAACTATTTTATAACCAAGCAGAAGTTTGGTTTGCAACCGGTTCTGTCATTAGCGAACAAACAGTAATTGTACACAGGAGATTATATATACGTTGCACTCAGTGGAAGACATTCACTAGATTGCTGTGACATTACCTGTAAGGTTAATAAGGAAGCGGTGCAGGTGTACAGAGTAGTTGTTCTTGCTGCTCTCCGGCCATGTGGTGCTAAGAGTAACTTGAGGGGCATGAACACCATTGATCAATCTGAGAAGACCCTCTATGGCCCCTCCCCTTATAGAACCAAACTGCACCACGCTTTTAAAAGTCTCCTCTGTGATTATACTGTCCTCTGCTCGAATGAAGTAAGACATCTGCTCCATCACCTGGGGGGCAAGAGAGAGTGAAAGAAATGGTAGATGGATAGGTGAAGAAAAGCATAGGAAGGTAGTAAATCATATTTTGAGCTATAATGGATCACACACAGTTTTAAAATGAGATCTTTGGTATTTTGGCAAGTGAACAGACTCATTGGAAATAAACATTGCATGAAGAATACACCTATTCAGAAATCTCTGAATGTTCCTTCATTGAACTGAGGCTTAAAATAAATGAGCCCACTCAACCCCTGAATAATCTTTATAGGTTATATATTTTTTTCTCTTTTTAGGGGTTTGATCGGGATGCTAAATGTCACACTTAAAAATAAACCTGCAGCATACCTGAGCTGGCATGGCGTAGTCCATGCATGGGCCAGTGAAAGGGTCATGGTAGACAATGAGAAGTCTGACAGAAGGATCTGAGATGAATTTATGCAAGACTTGCTCGTTTTCATCTGTCCATGACTCCTGTGATATACCACTCAGGGCTAAGTGCTTTTTAAATGTTTCTTTCTAATGGGAAAAATGTGGTGAATTAAATACAATATAACAACATCAGCCTGATACACACATAGCAAAACATGCTTTTAATATGGCCAGGCATTTATACTGCTCCACAAAACCAAAGTGTAGTAACTAGAAATACTTAGAAATAAGAAATAAGTATCTTATCAGCACTTACATATATTTTATCATTTATCTTGTGACAGAAGAGTTTCTAACAGATTCTTAGATTGGAAACAGAGTGTGAAAAACGCCCTTCTACCAAGTACATAAGAGCACAAGCACTGAAATTGTAAGGGGCCCTATTGTTTTCCTTAGGGTTTTTTAAATTATAAGTTTCATAGTGTTCGAGGTCTTGGGTCCCTTAACATGCTTAAAAACTCTTGAAAGTGACACACTTTCTTCTGCCAGTTGGTGGTGCTATGACTGTGATTCACAATAGCCACATTGATGTAATCAGTCCTTACTACCAAACATACAGCTCAAATTTAAATTAAATAACTCAATTCACGCAGCAGATATTAGCCACTTCCCATTTCCAAATAGTTTCCCATTAATTTATTGCTTTGCTCGAATATCACGAATCCCTTTGCAATTTGGCATCTTCAATGTCTGGGCACAATGTCTGCCAAAGTTCCTGACAATCCCATAAATCCACAGCAGAGGAATGTAATTTTGCTGAGCTAATGAATATAATATATGAATACGTCCAGTTGGATTAGAACAATACATCACTTTAGACAAAAGAGGGCACTACAGAGCCCCCCTCCTTGCCCATGTCTGCCCAAGCTTTAGCTCACACCAGCTGACTAGCTATGACCACTTCTAACCACTATGATTTGTGTGCCATATTTTATGCCATTTGAAGCATGTTAAATAACTAAAATACATTTGAATGTGGTTTTAAAGTTTAACACATTACCATGGCAACATTTAAAATATCTCAAATTCTTTAGAACTTCACATTTGGTGCTAATCACATGAAATCCCTAGGAGGAGTATTTAAAAGTTCATGGCATGTGCTTTTTAAAAAATCCAACATGACAGACTTCCTATTGGGTGCAGCTAATGGGTGAGGCGAAAGTTGTTTGGGTGGACATGATCAATACAGGTACCAAGTTTTGTAAAGATGCGCGCATGTATGTTTGATATACACAGTATCATTTTTTGTCCCGTAGCAGGTGTGCTACCAAGCCCCCCTGCCCCACCCATCTGACAGGCTTGCCCAGCCCAATTGGCCAACGACAACGAAATGTGTGCCAAGTTTTAAGGCTTTTTGAGCATTTTAATGGGACCAAAGGCCCCGAAATCAGTAATGGGGTATATGCGCAACAGACTTCCGTTTTCTGCTATACAGGTCTCGTTGTTTTCATTCACGAATTTTGCATATGCCTCGTTAAATATGAAGCTGATTTACTCAAGATGCCTTCAGATTAGACACTAAAGATGATCAAAGATGATGTCCATCACATATGTGGATTGATATATAACAGTTTTTTATGTTTATTCTTTTCACTAACATTTATATATAAATATCAAATAAAATGTCCACAATAAAAACAGCTAGCTTGTTTAACTGATTACCTTAAAAGTCAATTGATATCGCCATTATTTATTATGGCTATTAAGCCCCTGGGGTCAACGGTCGCGCCGGCGCGATCAGCTCACTTTTTTTAAGATCAGTGCAAAAGACACTAAAAATGCTCTGTCGATTTTGGTCACACAGACAAGTGATACATATCATTCGAAACTGTAAAGTGTCTACTTTTATTGTTTTACACTAACGATAAAAACAAAATATTGTGCTTTTTACAAAATTAAAAAACTAACTGGATGCGCGTTCTGCCTTCTCTCTCTCGGTGGAGTACATTTTGAAACGCATCTGGAAATGAACTGTAACTTTGCGAATACTTGTCACACAAACACGAGACATATATCTGCAGAAAGCTTAGAATGTCTATTTAAAAATTGTGTATTCTCAGTTTATGTAATCCGTATGAAACCAAGGAGAACTACAATCTTTCCAGTCTCACTTCATTACCTGTAATTAGCAGAGACCGTCACACCCCCTGTGCGATTCACTTGGTGATTAGTTTTGGTTTCGAACACGCCCCCATTCGTGTATATGCTCAAGTTAGAGATTACTGCAAAAATCTTAAATGTTTTTTAAATAAATGTGTACGTTATGTATTTCGCGCAGTTTTGGTTTTTGATACATGTGAAGTATTATGTACAATACCATGTAAGCGAGTAGGTTACGCATAGGTGGGTGCGTGGGTTTATACAAACCATCCAGCTTCTGTAATACTCTTGTCTCTCTTCCTATGTATAATGGACACAATTGCTTTTTTTGTATCTGGTACGTTATGTAGAATTATATAGGTTATACATTTCATAGATCTTATATGTGCTACATATGTAGCACTGTGGTCTGGCCTGCACAAAGGCACAACACTTTCACATAGAGAAACTAAAATAAAAAAATGAAAATCTGAGCATTCTCACATTCTTTCTTTAGCACGCCTCACAGCACTCACATCTTGATTAGTCATGATGGGGGAACGTTAGCCATTGGGGGAGCGTCTTTTGTCTTTTGTCATACAAAAAATACATGTTGGCCAATAGTATGTTATAAGTAGCTGAAATAAGCACAAATGTCAGGGCATGTCAAAACATCTCAAGGGCCCCAAAACCACCTCAGACCATAGATAAATGTAAATAGATAAATTGTGACACCTTTAACATTTCAAATATACTTTGGTATCTGTGATGTTTTGTAAAATAAGTTGTAATCACTTTCTTTTACTATCTGTCCTGACAGTGATTGTTTTCATTAGAAGAACTTAATAAAGCTTATATGAAAGCACTGATTAGGAAGCCAGAACTGCATGTGCGAGAATGAAGCGAGGAAAATATTATAACTTGCAGATTATAATCAGATAAGAATTTTAATCCTTGTGAGGTGATTTATCAGCGTTTGTGCCTAAAGTCTTGTAATTTAGAATGTATGAATGAATTACCAGCCGTTTGGTGTAGGAATCTACATCCTCTGAAGTGTCTGAAATGAGCATCTGTGAGATGGGTTTCTCTTCGGTCTCCTTAGCTGAAAAAGCCCCACACACAAAAACATAATGCAAACAGTCTTATTTCACATTGGAGAACCTTGTGCCCACAGCTTAGATCTATATGATCTCTAGGCTTCTGTTGAAAGAAATAATTGAGTGGTTCTGTTTTATAGAGTAATCAAAATCACAGCTTAATAACCATAATACCATAATAACCATAATAGCCATAATATAAAGACATATACAATTTAAAGCACAAGAAATGTGAAAACAACATAAAATGTAAAAACCAAAATAATTGCATTTTAGTATGAATTAATTTGTAAATCCATTTA
Organism: Ambastaia sidthimunki; assembly: GCA_036877625.1. Classification (NCBI taxonomy): domain Eukaryota; kingdom Metazoa; phylum Chordata; class Actinopteri; order Cypriniformes; family Botiidae; genus Ambastaia; species Ambastaia sidthimunki. Next base: position 3,254 of record JAZGTK010004432.1, on the reverse strand, counting down.
TTGCCTCTTTTCTACTGGAAGCTCCAGCCCCTTGCTCAATTTACTTGCAGGCTTTACACAAAATAAAGAATTTGTTCCATTCACAGTGCATTAATAAATTTATGTTTAAGTAAAAAAACTTGGTGTAGCTGTTTAAAAACACAGGACTGCATTTAATGGCCAATGCAAACCGTGTGCATTCCCAACAGCGTCTATTCAGTAAGGAAAATGAGTGTTGAGTCTATTACAGTACATGTAAGTTGTGAGTATGTGTGTGGTGGCAGAAGGGGGGCAGTAACAGCCCCATTCACAGTTTTCAGTGGTTAATGACATTGCATAAACATACAGTTCGGCTGACACCATTTTAATACACAATGATGTCTAACCCAATTCATCTTTTAGTATAATGTAAATAAGTGGCAGATCAGAGTGTTTTTCTATAGCTGTTTGGGAGTTAGGAAAATAGTGGCAGGCACAATCACAACCAAGGAGATTGTTTTACTTTCATACCTGCAATCTCTGGCATCTCAAGAAATAAGTCACAGGTGTGGAGAAAGTGTCTGGTCTTAGAGTGCCTTTTTCCCTGAAATGGATTGCTTGGACGTGGTAGGAGATGAATGGCGTGTCTCTGGGTCAGCTATTCTGAGAGGCTGATACCTCCTTGGGTGTTGTTACCCTGCAAAAAGAGAGTAAGGTGAAGTAGAACTGGCTATGCCATTTATGTCCTGATGTCCATATCTTGGAACCACCTAGAAACTGAATATAAATGTACTAAATACATATATTTTACATATTCTTCAAAAAGTATGAAAGTCTAGTTAAAGCAACAATAGTCTAGTTATTGCTATTGTTATTCATTATTTTGTTGAATGTGCGTGTACTGTAAAGATTTCACTGTAGGGAAGGTTTAATAACCTTATGTAATAAGTATGGTTAATATCCTAATATGGCTTAATCAGTTGTCTTTAACTTAAGTTGTTATTTCCCAGGAGCTCATTCTTTGTTTGAAGTAAATCAAAGCACCAAAGAAGAGAAAAAAAGACAATGGTCTGAACATCAAAGACAGCAAGGAACCTTTTAGCAAAGCCTCTTTATGACAATATTGCATTCTACATTCTATAACTATTCTAGATATTGTAGCGACCCGGGGCATGATGGGTAAGCGCTGTTTTGATAGTTCATGTTTTTATTACTTTGTTGTTTTAAATGTTCGGATGTTGGGGTTATGTTATCATTATATGTGTTATGTTGACTGTTTATTCGGGTGAGTTTCGTTATTGTTTGTGCATATATTTTAAGTTACCATTGGGGTGTTTGCTGTTTGCGGAAGGGTCTTACGTTTATTGCATGTATGTATTTGAGTTTGTTTCGGTGTGAATAAACCTGTTGTTGTGTGACAACATTGTGGTGGTGATTCAATGAGACCACTCTGAGCTCCACAGGACACTCGGGGTCGTGCAGTGTAAGGAACATGAGTGATCGACGATCACTCGCTTAGGCAGCCACTTAATTAGTTAGTCGCTTCATTAGAGCAAACCCACACGTGACAGCCTGCCGGTTGTTGCATTGGTGTCAGAAGTGGGATCCTCGCATTGAGATAACACATAAGATGGAGCAACAACTCAGCAAGATGGAGCGAGCTATCCAGGAGACAAGCGAGCTGCTGGACCGTCTCAGCCGAGAAACGCAGAGCCGAGGGAAAGCTCCGCAGCAGCCCGATGGAGCCAGCGAACCCCGGAAAACTCGCCATGTCGCACAGAGCATGAGTTCTGGCTGGCTGAGATCCGCGATGACTGCATCACTGGCCTGGATCTGCTAGCCCGATGGGGGGCCCAAGTGGATGTACAGCGAGCAGCCCTCTATCTGGACAATGCGACAGTGCCGCTCCGGACAGGCCGGAGGGAAGTTGCTGCTCAAAGGCCCTCATCCAGCCAGAAGCCATCCATCCCAACCACCAAACGGCGGGCGCCCCTGAGAGTAAAACAGTTCGAGCGAGCACCCCCCAGCACAGCCCCTTGCATGATTCAGCAACCTCACACTCGCCAGAGACTGTTGCAGCAGTAGAGGAGTTGGGGCGATGGAGTGGGGAGCACCTGACTGTGCAACAACAGGAACAGCTGAATAGAGTACTCAAGGGCTTTGTGGATATTTTTGCTGCCTGAGAACAGGATTGTACTCAAACTGCTTTGGTACAGCACCAATTAGACACTGGTTCTGCTGCTCCCGTTCGCTTGCGTCCTCATATACTGCCACTAGCTAAGCGCCAAGCTGCCGTGGACCTAATTAAAGAAATGGCAGCTAATGGCATCATTGAGCCCTCTGAGAGTCCATGGGCGGCCCTGATGGTGATGGTGAGAAAGAAGGCGGGGGGGTGGCGCCCCTGCGTGGACTTTCAGAGGTTGAATGCGGTGACCCACAAGGACTCTTACCCACTGCCCTGCATCGACGACGCGCTGGACTATGTTGCTAGATCCTGCTGGTTTAGTTCCCTTGATCTGCGCAGTGGATATTGGCAGGACGAACTGGCCCCTGAGGCTCGCCTCAAGACAACGTTCACAATAGGGAAAGGACTGTGGCAATTCAAGGTAATGCCCTTTGGATTATGCAATGCCCCTGCTACCTTTGAACGGCTGATGGAGCGAGTTTTAAAGGACATTCCTCGTAGTCGCTGTGTGGTTTACCTGGGTGATTTGCTGGTCCATGCCAAGGATTTTAACCAAGCAGTGTGCAACCTGAGAGAGGTCCTGTCAGCCATCCGAGGGGCCGGGCTGCAACTGAACCCGGCTAAGTGTAACTTACTTACCCAGCAAACTCACTTCCTGGGTCACATAGTCAGCGGGAGCGGAGTGACCACTGACACAGATAAGGTGGCCGCTGTAAGAGACTGGCCCACCCCCTCTAACGTCTGAGAACTGAGGAGCTTCCTGGGGCTTGCCTCTCTGTGTTAGTTTCTAAACACTGCTCATCGCTTGTGGAATTCGTGACTGTTAGATGCAGACCGTTCTATTTACCGCGGGAATTCACCGCACTGTTTATAATCGGAGTTTACATTCCTCCTAGCGCTAATGCTAAGGAGGCTTTGTGTGAACTCTACGGGGCTGTTAGTGACCTACAGAATGCTCACCCCGACGGACTGTTTATTATCGCCGGAGATTTCAACCATGCAAATTTTAAATCAGTTCTCCCTAAATTCCATCAGCATGTGGACTTTGCGACGAGAGGGAAAAACACGCTGGATTTGGTTTATACCAACATTCCCGGCGCGTACCGTGCGG
>JAZGTK010004431.1:0-24582 GCA_036877625.1 Ambastaia sidthimunki | reverse complement strand
CAGCTATTCTTGATTGACTTAAAAAGTTTACCCAAAAATAAGTAACCGTAGATGTCATTATGCACAGATGGAAAACACTGTTGTTTGCATGCACTCTCTGTGAACATAGAAAAAATAGCACAGGTCAATAAAAAATTACTGGATTATATTTATATTTTATGAAGCCCATTTGTGCCTTCATAACACTTAGTATTTGGCACAAGAATTTTTGAGTATTTTCTGAGTCTGAATGTCTCACAATGAGAAGTGGATGCATCCTTTGTTTAGAGTTTGCCCTTCGATTATTGTAATCTACAGTTTAAAATCACAGAGACTTCATAGAAATTATGTGATGAAATACCCCACTATTGCAAAATATAGATTGCTTTCAGGGGTTTGTTCTTTTGACACGTACACTTCCCTGGACAGGTTTTGGATTTTAGTATTTTCAGGTATTTTTTTAGTATAAAAGATGTATTAAAATTTAGGCCCAGGGTGTCAGGAATACAGTTAAATATTGACTATACAGAGTGAGCATATATGAGGCTTGATATACCACATTATGTATGACCTTGTATATTATCCTGCAGTAGTTAAATCGGATAATTTATTTATTCAGAAGGTAAAATGCATTAATTTTTAACCTAAATTAAGCCATCGCATTTGGAAAGAAAATGTTGATTGTAAGGCTACGTAGTATTTCTTTTGTTTCTGGCCTTGCAGAATGCTAACTATAATAATCTTTCTGAAACCTGAGGGTCATGACCATTTACAGGTTAAGGTGGCATTAACAAAAGGTCATTAGATAAGAACCCTATTCTAAACCCTGAAAGCCTTGCTTTTACAGCTTATACAGCTTTGCGTATACAGATGATTTCATTTAATCTCAAGTATTCTGTTTTATTATAAACTCCTTAGTACTGTGTTTTGATTGTCCGTTTGTTGTAATTGTAGGAATGTTTTTATAAAGTAGCTGTATATGTGACTTATTTCAGCTTTTGGTTTCAGATTTAAGAGCGGATTACCAGCATTTCAGGAACATTGCAGCTATAACAGAATCATGACATGAGTAAGTTGTCCAGGCCTACACACAATCTGCATGCAGAGAACCACACAGATTTGTGCAGAATTGAAATAGCTGTCATTCATACGATTCTAAACATCCAGCACCCCAACATGTGTTATCAAATATAGGGGGTAATTTGCTAAAATGCTTTTAATTAGAATGTTGTCAATTAGGATGAGGACTCTCATCTCAAAACACATTTTGCATAATTAAATTTTCAGCAAGCATTTTCTGCATTTTGCAAAATCCATTCTCCCACAAATATTTGCACATGAAAAAGAAAGTCAACATGTCATTACTTAAAAGATGTAAACAAAACTTTTGATATTTTATTTTTGACATTTATATTTTTGTCTTAAATATTGTCATATGCAGTATCCCAGGGCAAAATTATTTCATGCATAAAAATGAAATGTTCTTAAAAATCAATGCATAACATTTCTTAATGATTGTATTTCTATTTATTTGCAAGGGAAAGATTAATCATTTAAATTTTTTAAAACAGGTTTCCATTTTTATTTTGTGAACCACTACAGTATGTAGCATTTATGGCATTTTGCTACTTGCAGGCATAATTTGTTAGTAAATTTGTTAGTTTTTGCTCATGTAAGAATTTATAATGTTTATAATCTGTTCTCCTTTGTTTTTCTTAGGAGGTGGCTACTGCTAACATGTGGTACCTTCAGTGTCGCACCAGACGGAAAACACATACACCCCTCAGGGATCCACAGCAGGCTTTTAAACCTTGACCTTAAAGTCCTTCCAGAGACCCCTGATTCACCCTGTACACAACAACATTGATAATTACACACCTCTATCCTGCCCACAGACTGCCCTGACCCTACATCCTGTGCAAACTCCTCGTCTTTTATAGCAAGTAGACCTGGAGGTAAGTTTGCTTTTAAATGGGTCATAAAATTGTGTTGAAACCTAATGCGTCATTGTTTAATCATTTGTTAGAAACTTTAATCCAAAGTAACTTATAATTAAGGACAAACAAAAGCAATTTATCATACAGGGGCCAACAATATTAGAAATACCCCAACACAGAATACTGTAAACTGTAGTACAAAGCCTAAAGAAGTGGGTAAAAACTTGATATTAATAAATGCCTTTGTAATTGCATTAAATAAATGCTTGTGTTCTTTTGTGCCTTTGTTCCCAGGTTAATGTACAAATGTCTACCTCACGCTTAAAGGTCTCCTCTTTACAACTGCAACCTTGAACACAGTACAAAAATGACCTCCAGCATAGACCGGTGAGTCATCAGCTGACCCTCTACAGTTCTGTTTGGAATCTATTTTAGTGACAATAGACACAATATCCACAGTACCACTGATTAGGAAAATACAATGCATTACTCAAAGGTCCTAAAAAACATTATTTGCTAAATGATCAGTTATATTTATAATTCATCAGTGAAATTAAGACCAAGATTCCTGTTCTACATCTCCACAAAAAATATTATTTGCTCAAACGTAAACATGATTCCAGTTAAAGCTGATTCACAGAACCTTTTACAAAGTGTTTATATTAAACAAATCATATTATTGTTTATATTAAATCATATTATGATCATAAATCTTTTCTTCTAACATGCAACACACCTATGGTCGGTTACTATAGCAACAAAAATAATTGGCCAGCCTCAATGCATTGGTTTTTTCCTGACTGGTTAGGCCTGTTGAGTGACAGCAAAATGCACCATTGTTAACAGTGGTGTGGAATTTTTTAGGCTAATCTCTGGATTACTGCCCTGCTGAACAGGGCTGAAGCTCCATTTTCCTCTCTCAAAGGTTTCCAAGTGAAGTAACTGGAGACAGCACCTCTTGTCAAAAACAGGGACTTAAAACCATCACCATATGGTGCTTACACAATCTGTATTTTCTTACCTTCTCCACTGAGTTTGTATCTTTTTAAGAGCCTTGCCAATCCTCTCATCTCATTACGCGAACTCTGAGAGGCTGTAAACATGGGACACAGTGTGTCTATTAGAGCTAGAGCTCAGTGAAATGGAATAAAACATAAGGGTCTTTTCAAAGACGCTTTTAAACTAATTGTAATTTGACATTGCTTAAAAATACAAATGTGGTGACCAAAGACAGACATCTAATGCCTGTGAACATAGATGTAAAAAATAATAAAATCAGCTGAACTGCATGCCAAATTAATATAGAAACTATTGTCTTTTGATTATGATTATTATTAATTGTAATTCTCTTGTCTAATAATTATGTTTAAGATTTAATTTTTATATCTGTTCTTTGTAATTATAAAATCCTGGGTTTTCTGGCAAATGTTTATAATGGGGTCAGTAATTATGCACTTATTCTGCACTTATAAAGGTGATGGGCAGGTCTTATGTGCTATACATTTAAACCAAGGTGAAACTATCAAGCCCTTGACCTGCCAACATATAAATTTAGCAATGACACTAAATATGATTTTCTTTGTTAATATTAGCAAAGTCATTTTACAGTGTATTACTACATATCTGAGAGGCACTGGGACATGACATAGTTTGCAAGTCAAAGTTTGGTGTCACATTACGTTTATAGTTATAAAGTTTAAGTTACGTAATTTCTAGTCTTACTAGTAAAATATAGTACATACTTTCTTGAATAAAATGCATAAATGTGACAAATAAAACTATATCCAAAAAGAAAGAAACCTTAAACTTAGTCTTTGTACATTTTACTTAATTAATCTCGTAGGGTTACAAGCCACAATCTGAGTGTAGGGTTCATCCCTTATTGTATCCAAATTTTTATAAACCTCCTACAGTGTTTGTCCGATTTGCAAAAAGAATCTGGTATGTAGTATCTAGAAACACCCCTGACAAAGTTTGCCTTACTGTTCTCATATGCCATGTCTATGATTTTAACAATGAGCATGGAAAAATAGATATGAGGCTGTATCTTAGCAAAGCTTTGGTGTATTCACACAAAACTTGGTACGTGTTATTACAGGCATGACCTGAGGTTACTACAGTTTTGTCACAGCTCCACCTAATGATCCACAGATATGAAAAATAGCTATTTTATCTTATAACTTTTGAAAACTGGTCAAAAATTATAAGAGTGGTCTCCTTAGATTCCTTAATGCATGCCATGGTCAGCCATTTTGGGTGTCAGCCATTGTTAATTTTTTGTGAAATTCAGCAGTCATCAAATACAATTATGTATCATTACAAAACTTGGTATAATTTAATCATCATTATAGTTTGAGATAACATGCAAAGTTTGGAGCAGCCAAACTGAAACCTTGTAGGTGTCATTGGCACGACATCCTGAGTGCCCCTTAAAATTTGGTGACAGCGACACCTATTGGTCAAAAGTTATAAATCATTTCAATGTGTTGTAATGGGTTTTACCGGTTTTATTTAACTGCTTTGCCTAATCTCATTATTCTCAATCTCAGAGATGTACACAAATACTTCTAGTGCTGTTGTTGTGTTTGTTATTAGTTTATTAGCTATTGTTTTCCGTAGAATTATTATTTAATGTCCAGGCACTGAGTGCGAACAATGTTGTGTGATCGGTGTATCTCAAATAGTGTTGCTATGGCGAGGTTGTAAAATAATGGTGAAACACAAAGTCTCTAATACCTGCAGCGATTCATGTCAAATGTGTATTTTGCTTACAATTATATGACTATTGCGAGTCCAATCATATTGACACCAACTGCCAACAGGAAGTGTTTCACTAAAAACAACCTTTGAAATAGTCAACTTACGTTTAACCAAAGCACGTCAGGCTTCAGTTCAGAATAATTTAGAGGCATGGCTGAAATACATTTCTTAAAAGATGTGTCACATGTTAAATATTGTTGACATGTCAACGTGTAAATATTTAAAATCACATTTTGTTTTGTTTGAGGCGCATAACATGCTTGGTTTTGCCTACCATCACCAAACTTGGTACATGTATTTTTCTTATCAAGTTGGACAACTTTCAAAATTACATTCATTAGTTCCACCAAACAGACAGTCAGTCATGTTGGATTGAATGTGGATTTTCAGACAATTTCAGGTTCTGAATTTTTAAATACACCTTCTAGAGAAATGTATGGGATTGTCACGTTTATGCCAAGACATTGAAGATGCTACGTTGCAAAGGAATTTTTAATATCTCAAACAGTGTTGCCATGGCGAGACAATAAATTAATGGCAAAAAAAGTGGAAAAAGAAAATGGCTCATATCTGCTGTGTGAATTGAGTGATTTTTCTTTTTTTCAAATTCGAGATGTATGTTTGGTCCTGAGGACTGATACCATAAAGGTGGCTATTGTGAGTTAGTCATAGCACCACCAACTGGCACAAGAAAGTATGTTACTTAAAACAGTTACTTCAAAAGAGACCTTTTAAATGTACCCAAGTCGCTTAATACTTGCTCCGAAATAAAAGAGTTATTGAAAATGCTAAACTGTGAATGGATTCTTGATGTCTCCAGTGGTGCTGCTATAGTGAGGAAATCTTCTACATGCATTAAGTGATTTACAATAAACTTGAAAAATATGTTTGGTGTTGTGGGTTGATCACAATGATGGGGCTATTGTGAATCACAGTTACAGCACCACCAACTGACAGCAGAAAGTGTCACCTACAAAAGACTTAAAACTTGACTTTGCCAAGTCAGACAATAAGACATCAACTTTGTGACATCACATCTCTGATATCCAGTGACAAATTTCTTTGAGCATATCTAGGCAAAGTTTGTGTTTTAACAATTCAGGGCTGCTTTAAAAGCCTTCAGTTTTTTACTTTCAGTAAAATGTTTCTACTTAGCAAACACTGTGCTTTATGTGGACCATGCTGCTGAGACATTTTATGGCTTCAATGCAAATGTTCTCTCTTGATAATTGATCCATAGCAACTTTGTTTGGTATTAAATATAAACCAATTGTTAATTTAGGAAACGTTGAACCTCAGTGTATGCTTTGTAGTATTGTAACAATACTTTGTAGTATTGTGGTCACATATCATTGGTGTGTTTGCTTAAAGTAAAGAACATAGGAGACATTTCTTTTGCTCACAACACACACATTATTAAAGTTAATAATAAGCCATCCTCAGCCTTTGCACATCGTTTATGTACTGTGTGTGTGTGTGTGTTTGTTAGTCTGTATGTCAAAGACAGTGGTGACGTTGGATACACGATTATTGGATAATGAAGATGAACATGATTATTGATTGTTTTATTGCATAAATGTCACTGTAGGTGAGGCTATTACAGAATTACATGTTTTGTTATTTCAAGTTGTTTAAATTAGAGCTATTTAGACCAAAATTAGCTGCATATTTAAAAGAGCGGTTTATGATGGAGACATAGAGCAATCAAATGGAGGTTAGAAGTCGTAGTCAGATCACCTCTGCAATACCTAATAGAGCTGTTTATGTGTCTTTACAACAATTACAGTCCTCTGTTAATACTTCAACAGAACATGCGTGTCGCTTCATGAGTGAGTGTACACCAACTTTAAGCTCAAATGCAGTTGTGGAATAGGGTCGTTCGGGTCGCAAGCTAATGCATGGCTTGCGACCCGATGCATGGCGATGCAAAGCCAATGCATGGCTTGCGAGCCTTGTGCATGACAACGCTGGCCGCATGTCATGCACAAGGCTGTAATTGCTGATGCAGTGACACATTTTGAGGCAATTATTCAACTGTGAAACTGAGTATATAAAATGTCAGGCCTTTATTTGGAATTTGTATATAATATGATGGTATAAAGGTTGAGAGGCAAATAAATATGCTAAAAACCCTTGTTTAAAGAATTTTTGTCCTTTTTCTGTTTGACAAATTAATTGATTGAAGAATTAGATGCACTTTATGTCCATAATTAAATATCAACTGCACATCAACACAGGAAATAAAACTTGGTCATGAGGTGAACACTTTTTATTCTTAATTGTCCTGTTTATATTATATATATTATATAAACTAATCCTACCTTCTCTGATTGTACATGCCCAATGTTTTAAGCAGATGGCTTTGAACTGTAGGAACCAGTTATACATATCTTTGTTCTCTGTCCAAATCAGCTGACTTCAGATTATTTCTAACTTACTAACAGACCTGCAAAACTTATATCCAACATATAATGTGACATTATCTGAGCTGCAGCGCTTGCTCCATCAGACATGCACACACTGTCACATACCCACAATCTAATGCAGATATTGGACTAAGCTCTAGACTGTTTATGCAAACAATAAATGCTGGTAATAGGCAGCCAATGGCAAATTAAACTGCACATTCTTTTGTTTATCCAGCCTGTTATTTGCTTTTTCAATCATTCACAATTTTGCTATTACATAGCTGTATGTTTTTCCTGTCTACAGTCACAGTCATGTATTCGGTTAATCATAGTAACTGTAGGGTTGTTGTGATCTGTGCCGATATACAGATGAAAGTACACTTGTGTATCCATTGACCAATTATCTCATGGCTAAAAATGATTGACTGTCATACAGTGTTGTCAAACAACTTTTTCCGAGCCTGAATGACTAGTGCACACTTAGCAAGAACATAAAGATTTGTAGGTTTTTTTTCTTTACCTTTTGATATCAAATTCAAATTGCAGCTATTACAGACTGTTCTCAGATCAGCTTCCAGGGAATGCTGGTCCCTCTTTTTTCAGTCAGAGAAACACACTGGTTCTATATACTAAAACACAGCACCCCCATAGGCCTTTATTTCCAATTCACTGCCACCTCTGCTACTGATCTACTGACAGTATAATTCATGTTTTGTTGCACATTGTGATTGGGAATAAAAATTAGGCTTCATCAAAGAAAATATTGAAGTCTGGAAACATTTTTTGGTTAAAGTGAAAAGCTATATTTAAGGATAAAGTTATATACAAGACTGCATCAAAATTTCTGTCATCATTTACTCATACGCATACAAGTTAAAAGGGAGTAAAGCTTTCAGTCACTAAGATTCTGCTTTATATCTCATTTTGTGCTCTATGTAAGATTATATAGATTTGTAACATCGTGAGGAAATCAAGAAATAACATGATATTTTGGGTTAACCTTTAATTGTTTTGTTACGCCTGTAGAAAATGGAAAGTACACATTCATATTCAAATTTTGAGCACAACGAATGATTGCATTCTCTGAAACGGGAAGAAGTTGGCTATTGGTCTAAACTGTTTTGCTATGTGTCTGTTTTCAGGGATGACAGCAGTATCTTTGATGGATTGATGGAAGAAGATGACAAGGACAAAGCAAAAAGGTTAATACATTTTGATTTAGTCTATATTGAACCTAGAAAATTGTACAGACATTTATTTTCTTTGTAGTTTTTTCAAAGTGGTTTTCCACAATAAATTTAAAATCAATGTTGACCTAGTTATGACTGTTGAACCCTGACTGCAACACTTTACCTTCATGTTATATGTAATCATGCAATCAGTATAAAATGACTCCTCTTTTTTATGCCACATATTTCTTTGATTAGATATGGTAGCTTGCTGTTATTATCTGTTATTATTATGTTTTTACCACTGAAATTTTCAACCCTTATGTTTTCCCATCTGTAGAGTTTCTAGGAATAAGTCAGAAAAGAAAAGGCGAGACCAGTTCAATGTGCTCATCAAGGAACTGGGCACCATGTTGCCGGGTAACACCCGCAAAATGGACAAGTCCACCATCCTCCAGAAGAGCATTGACTTTCTGCGCAAACACAAAGGTGAATGTTGTTCCAAGCAAACAGTTAAAAGTTTCCCTAATAGCTACAAATTTTGTCTTGTTATGCATTTTGCATGTATTGCGTTTTATACCACCTTAATGTCTTCATGTATTTGAAGCAGAAGCTTATATTTGTGCTGTACTCCTATCAGAAATTGCTGCACAGTCTGAGTCCAGTGAAATCCGACAGGACTGGAAGCCTCCCTTTCTCAGCAATGAGGAGTTCACACAGCTGATGCTGGAGGTGAGAGCATGTCCTCTAATTCACACATGTACAATACAATAAAGTTTCATAATGTACACTATATGGGTAGGTGCTTTAGTCAAGTCAATCATAACTTCTGTTTTAATCCCAAGATCAAATTCGTTGATTTTCTGCATTGCTCCATTGTCCTAGGCACTTGATGGCTTCTTTCTGGCTATTATGACAGATGGCAACATTATTTATGTCTCAGAAAGCGTCACATCGTTATTGGAGCATCTACCTGTAAGTATAAATGTTCTCCTCCCGCTGATTGTTTTGTTGATGTTTTCAGATGATGGTGATAATGTCTGTTGTTGTATTTCAGTCTGATCTTGTGGATCAGAATCTGTTGAATTTCCTTCCATTGGGAGAGCACTCAGAGGTATATAAAGCCCTGTCCACACACATGCTAGAGGGAGAGACCCTCACCCCAGACTACCTGAAGAGTAAGGACACTTGTTTTTAGTCCATCTCTCTCTTTCACTTTAGTACCTATTATACATAGTCTCCTTCTAAGCGTATTTATAGTCATTAGTGTTGTTGCTGAACAAATCACAAGGTGATTATGACCCCAACATGGAGATCAGGGCACTGACATCTTATATCACCCTGAATGGGTTTATTTTGCGATAATGACCAGCTTACATTGTTGTATATGAATAAAAATTATTAAAAGTTTTCGTGCTAAAGTAATTTTACACACAGTTTTAAGTAAAACGTGTGAGTAACACTGTAAAGTTACCCCAGTGAGTGGTTCAATATCACTGCAATTCTTGATGAATATCAGATTGCTTGTTAGTGATAAAACAGAATAAAGTATTCCAAAAAATCGTGTAATAAACATTTTATATCATTTTGATTAGAGCATTTGTATCATTTTTATTATGACCCCTCTGGCCTTTCTCTCTTTCTCTATTATTCTCTCATTTTTGTTAGCACACCAACCAAAGGTTGGCTGAGACTAGCTTATAAATACTTGTTTTGTGTATCTTTCTTTGTTTTGTTTCCCTTTAGCAAAAAACCAGTTAGAATTCTGTTGCCACATGCTCCGGGGCACAATCGACCCAAAAGAGCCGCCCATTTATGAGTATGTTAAATTCATCGGAAACTTTAAGTCTCTCAACACTGGTGAGTGTCAGAACAATCGCCTGTGGCACCAAAGTGTTTCATATGTACCAGCCAAGTGCCTGATTGCTTAGCTTTGTAGAGTAGATAGAGTAAGGGTTATTATTTAATAGGAAGTGTTGGGTAAAGCTTAAGTGTCAGAGAAACAGGCCTTTGACCCAGATTTCAAGTAATTTCTTGTGCCAATAGTGCCACCAAAAGAAATGGCAAAATTACCTGTTAATCTTTATTTTAATATTAAAAATAATTTTTAATTAGCTTCAGTAAAATACTTTTTGTACTTTTTAAAGTATTTATGCCTGTTTTGCAAAGTTGCTTTGGAACAATGTGTTGTGAATGCCACTATAGAAATGAAAGTGACCTGACCTGACTTGGCTAGACTTGAAAGAAGTTTAATAATTATCTAGAAGCATAGTCTCCTTGAAGTTGCTGCCACCGAGTGGTGGACAAAAAAATGAAGCTGATGATTTGTTTATCTTCTTTGAAAGCTTTCATTTATGAGATATACTGATGATCTTTTGCTGTCTGTAGTGCCTAACTCAACGCGTAACGGCTTTGAAGGAGTGATCGAACGATCGCTGAGACCTGCTTTCGAAGACAGAGTGTGTTTCATAGCAACTGTGAGGTTAGCCAAACCTCAGTTTATCAAGGTAGGCTAAGCCAAAACTTACATGGCACCTTCTCATTGGTCATCTTACACTTATCATTTGCCTTTAAGACAATACCAGTCACTGCTGTAAAAATGTTCATGACTTTAGGTGTATATGATTGTGTGAGAGCCTGTATCTGTGAGTATGTTGATAGACACAGTACATGTTTGTACAAGAACAACTTGTTTGTGCAAGTATTAGCTTTGTTTTGGAGACGCAGATAAATGACCACCATGCAAAACAGTCTTAGTGTGAGAAGTAGGTCACTTGGTTTTTGTTCAGTAGATGTTTGTTTTTCTAATGGTAAAAGTGCTTGTGAGTACATTAAGAAGAGTTATGTTTATGACCTCTGTCACCAGGAAATGTGTACTGTGGAGGAGCCCAATGAGGAATTTACCTCCAGACACAGTTTAGAATGGAAATTCCTGTTCTTGGACCACAGGTACAAACCCTCATTTTATCGTATGTGTTTGACTGTGTTTAGTGCTCTTGTAGTGGAAAATAGAAAGTGGACAATTGTACCTTTTTCCTGATTTTTCACTCAAATAGAATGGATCAACCTAAACGCATCATAATACTCTCATCAGCCAACTTTTCAGAGTGTGCATTGCAATACTTTGTTGTTCTGTGCCTCTGGCTGTGTGGGCCTGTAACAGTCACAACACACCCTGGAGTCTTTTCACGACTTGTCGTTTTTGAAAAAAAATGTTGATGCATGAGTCATCTGATCCCTGAATAGGGAGGGGCGATATGGACTTTTAACTATATCACGATATTGTGTGGTATTTATTGCAATTACCATAACAATGATTACACCTGTCACCTACCATTCAGCACTGTTTTTTATCTACACAGACGAACCTGGGGCACTTATATACTGGTGACCAGCACCAATAAACATACAAATGGGAAATTCAAAACTAATATATATGGCCATTATACAAAAACAATATCTAAAAAATCTAAATTCACACATTAATACAAAATCAAAAAAATTAAATCAAAACTCATCTAATCACCAGGTTACTATTAACAAAAAGTAACAGTGCCACAAGCCTTTCAGGGATCGCATCACATTGGCAATCACTCTCTCCTGCACTAACTAAACGAGGGCGGTTCTAGACTCTTTTCAGTGTGGGCTCCTGTGAGTGAGTGACTCACTCTGGGGGGGTGAAGGCAAGGTGAAGGCATCTACTATGCAGTAAGCCAACCTCTGTTTGGAGACAGTTTTTCCTTTCTGCGGACCTCCGCAGCAGACAAAGAGCTGATCAGAGCTCCTGAAGCTCCGAGTAGGTCCACGTAAATGCGCAGGGTGTGAACGGGTCACTGCAAGGAAAGGACTGGGTCTGCCTCCTCTACAGCCAGCGTTTGCAGGTTCACCACCTGGTCCTTACAAGTTGTGGTGGGAACTTAGGGCATGTAGCCAGGCTTGGGGCTCAGAATAATGTGAGAGTAGGCAGGCGTGTGAGTTGACTGACATTGCCTGCAGGTCCGCAACCCTCTTGATGGAGGCAAGTGTGGTCTGGAGAGCTGTCTTAAGAGACAGACTCTTCGGCTTGACTCACTTAAGCGGCTTGAAAGGGGCTCCTGATAGTTTGGAGAGGACTTGTAAAAGTCCCACAGAGGGAAAGAGGGGTGGCCTTGGGGTGTTCAGTCCTTATAAACTTGATGACCAGATGTTCTTTCTTATGGACCTGCCAGCCACTGCCAGGTGGTGAGCCGAGATAGCACTCGTGAGGTAGGCCTCCACTCTCCTGGTAAGAGCATGTCAACCACACAAATGAGCTTTGCCGTAATGTAGTTGGCACAAAGTGACCTAAGTCACTGCTGACTCAAGAGGAGATGGCAGTTGAGTTGAGACATGCAACATGAGTGTAAACCACCTTGGTTTACTTACACCACAGTTGCCATATTGGCCATGCACACTAATACATGCTTCCCCTGCAGCAAGGAACAAAAGTGGCCCAGGCCAAAAGCCCTGCCAACAACTTGAGTCAATTTGTGTGCCACAGTCATCGAGGTCCCATCCGGGAGCCCGAGACTGCCTGCCCATTGCACACAGCACCCCAGCCAGGGCATTTGTAACAACAATATGCCTGGACACTTGTTCTAAGGGCACCCCAGCCTGTAGAAGGGCAATGTACGACCAAGGGTTGAAGGTTTGACGGCAAGACGGTGTGACAGTCACGTGGTGTGCAACGTCACCATGCCAATCTCGAGACTCGGTCGCATAGTCTGTGCTGCATTGGTTTCCTACGCATTAGGCCGAGCGGGGTGGCCATTGATCCCATATGCGCCAGGAGCCACTAAAAAGGTTTCAGTAGGACCACCTGTGCGGGCTTGTCAGAAAGGTGCGCCACCATAGTAACTGAGTCCAACTCAGAGAAAAGTAATACTCTGTGTTGGGGAGAGCTTGCTCTTTTCCCAGTTGATCTGAAGCCCGAGATTGCTGAGGTCACAACACCAGGCCTGTGTTTGCACAGCTGTTCCCAAAAGTGGGCCAGAATAATCCCGTTTTCGAGGTAGTTAAGGATGCGAGCCCACAGGGTAGGACCTCGTACTGATACATCTAACCCTCAAACACAAACCGAAGGAACGGCATCTATTGAGGCAGAATCTAGACATTCAATCGAGAAGTATATGTCCTTCAAGTAAATCACTACGAACCAATCGTTGGGATAAACGCACAAGAGATTGTGTTTCTGCATGAGCATCTTGAAGAAAAAAGAATAAAACCCTGATGCAAGTGGTGCAAGTGGTATCAGGGGGAAAACAGACATTTTAACTAAACTAATTAGTTTTAACCAAACTAATGTTGCTGTGTTTTTTCATGTATTATGACTATCAACAAATATTTAACTATCAAAGTAAATAAAATGAAATTGAAACATAAAATTAACTGGGGTGCATCTACTATTTTTCATAAAAGCTAGCCTTACAGATAAACTCGTCAGCTTCACATCCACCTTGCCAAGTTAGTTAGTAGTTACCATCATGCCACCACCGTTCAAATCTGTGTCATTTTTTTTATCCCAAAATTCTTGGTCACAATTTTTTTAAATGCCTGAAGATTCATGTCACATCTCTGTCATTGCAAAAACTGGATTGACAGTAGTGACTAAATGGGTCTGTTTGATGCTATATAAATGTGCAGACGATCTGAAGTGTCATGTGTTATATTCTGCAGGGCACCTCCCATCATAGGTTACCTGCCCTTTGAAGTTCTGGGTACGTCAGGGTATGACTACTATCATGTGGATGACCTGGAGACCTTGGCCAAATGCCATGAACACTGTGAGTTAACCTCGACTGCATTTATGTTCCTGTATTAAAAGATGGATTAGTGGTTGAATTATTTTGTCTTTGCTGGAGAAGTTGCTATGAGTAGTTTGTGTCTTTGCAAGTTAAGGGAGTGATATGCTACTACAATACAGGTTACTAGCAAAAAGTAACTAACAATATTATAGGTATTTAAGAGTGCAGATGAACTATGCAAATAAACCTAAAACTTCCTAAAGGACTTCCTAAAACTACAACTGAGAGAGGGCATAGCATGTGTAATTTTTAGCTTGATCTGCTGTAAAGCCGTAAGAACAATAAAATATGCTTTAATATACAGATAACCAAAAACATGTGGTTAGGTAATTGTATTGCTACTTTTTAGTTAATCCCAAACACTGATTTACATGCAATGTGTTTGAGTTTTGTCTGTATGTAAGATATGTCTTGTTCTAATGTCTAGTGATGCAGTATGGTAAGGGGAAGTCGTGCTATTATCGATTTCTAACTAAAGGTCAACAGTGGATCTGGCTCCAGACACACTACTACATCACCTATCACCAATGGAACTCAAGGCCAGAGTTTATCGTCTGCACACACACTGTGGTCAGGTGAGACATCCAGCAAAATTCTACATAATTGCATGTTAAAGATTGGATGCTGTCTTATTGATTGTAAAAGTATCAAGGCGTGCAAGGTTTCTTATTTCTTATTTAGTGCAGATAGACAATTTACTTATCACTACATTCTTGTCGCATTTTACCCAGTTCAGTCATGTAATTTTTATAGAAATTAGGTTGACCTTTTATTCCCTGTTGTCAGCAAGTTAATCATTTTTTGAGTGCTTTATGTATGTCAGTTATGCTGAAGTGAGGACTGAACAGCGTCGAGAACTGGGCATTGAGGAGTCACCTCCTGAGATCTCAGCAGACAAGGTGTAATATTGAATTAAATTCTTAATTTCAAGTTGTCCAACAAATATAATGTAATAGTGTACAGTTTTAACCTGTTCCTCCACTTATACTTTTTAACATAATATTTTCAACTTTGACATAACATTCCACATTTAATAAAGTTAAGCTGTGTTGACTACATTTTGACATTTTTATTTTTAGCAATTATAATAACACACATAACCAGGTCAGCATGCTGAATGGTTTAAAAGCAGAAGCTTGTATTTTTGTTAAGGCACTTCGATTAGTACACAAATTATAAATAATCCATTTATAATTCATGCAAAGTCACATTCTTTTTATTTTTTAATTTCTGTTAAACGACATGACATAGATGCTTATGATAGAGTTTAATTTGCATAAAAAAAACATTCCATTAATCTTCTGTTTTACCCTGTTTTAGTCTCAAGACTCTGGCTCTGAGTCTCAGTTAAATACCTCCAGCCTAAAGGAGGCGCTGGAGCGCTTTGATCACAGCCGCACACCTTCTGCCTCCTCACGAAGCTCCCGCAAGTCCTCTTCGCACACTGCTGTCTCTGACCCTACGTGTGCGTAATATGCATCAATAACAGAACACGGCCATAGCTATGTTTAAGCCTATTCTTACAGTGCAATTTGTGTGTGTGTTTCTCTCCAGCCACGCAGACAAAGCTGCAGACAGACCATATCACACCCCCTCGTCAGTCAGTCTCAGCCATTGAGATGACATCACAGCGGAGGTCTTCCATTAGCAGTCAGGTTGGCCTATGCCATTATTCCTGTAAAATTCTATGAAATACAGTGTGGTCCAAAAGTCTGAGAACACATTATAACCCCATTTAAACCAAGAAAATTATTGTTCATTTTGTATCATAACTTTGTATCATAAATCATAAGAGATTTACTTTTGGTGTATTCTTGACCTGTACTATATGTCACTACTAAATGTAAGCAGATTTGTGAAGTTGATCATGTCAACGTTTTGCACTTGCTTTCATTTAAGATGGTTTTGCACACACATGCACATGCAAATGAAATCCATGCTTGATTAGAAAGAAGATACCAAAGACAATACCAGTTACTGTTTTCAGTATAACCTCTTAAAATCATTTAGCAAATTCAAATGCATTTTTAATTAAACTTTCCCTTATATTGCAATGCTGTTAATATAATTTATGTTTTAATATTATAATACTTCCTCAAATATTACTGTTTAATTAGTATGCTGTATGGTACATGTTTTTGGGTGTATATTGTATGTGTAAGCATTTTACAGATGTGTGTTGCTTCTCTTTAGTCGATGAATTCTCAGAACACAGCACAGACAATGGCAACATCCCTTGTGTCACAGCCTCAGCCTCTTCAGCCCAGTGTGCAGGTACTGTAAATCAACCATGACCATTGCTTCACACTTACTGTTCTATATTCAGAGTACAGGTTAGCGTTTTGTAAGATTCATTGTGTATTATAATTTTCCTTTTTGTATATAATTTACTCTTTCTTTCTTATTTACGTAATTAGACCATTTTCATGTAAACGGGAAATACATGTTTAGTTTAATATGCTGCCTGTCATTTATTGTGTTTATGTTATGCATAAACCTAATACAATCTTAATTCATTCATTAGTACAATGTATGATAAAAAAACCAAAAAATTTCAATAAAACCATGCATTCTATAATACCATGTATTCTGCATGTGTCATAATTTTCCTTTTGTTTGTGCTTTGCAAAAAAGAAAATTTGAATTATGTAAAGATGCTTTGCAACAATGCAACACTGTGAAAAGTATAAATAAATCTGAATCAAACTGAAGAGAACAGGTGAAGAGAACAGGGAACTGTTCTCAGTTCAACTGAAGGGAACTGAAGAGAACAGGGAACTTGTTTATATTGGTTTTTCTTTTTACATGCTCTGTGAAGGTCAAATGTATTTTTACGTCTGTCTACAAATATATCATAGTGATGCTGTTAAATCTTTTGTAGCCAGTGCTGCAGTTTTCCACACAGATGGATGCAATGCAGCATCTTAAAGAGCAGCTGGAGCAGCGCACACGCATGATTGAAGCCAACATCCAGAGACAACAAGAGGAGCTTCGGCAAATTCAGGAAGAACTGCATAGGGTGCAGGGACAAGGTTTACAGGTGAGAGTGCCCCTGATATCAAGATAAAAGGTAGCATCAGTGATCAAAAAAATGAATTGATTGAAAATAAACCATAGAGAATACAAAATTATGATTTTATTTTGCAAGCTAAAAATAAATATTTCTGTTAATCCAGCAGAGGTCAGGATGTTCAGATCAGTTAAATCTTACCATCTAAATACCATTATGTTGCATCAGTTTTTCCTTTAGCTTTTTAGCTTTGAAAAATAGGACATCTCTTTAAATACAATTCTAAGGACAGTGTAAAAAAGAAATATGGCTGCAGCGATTATTGGGGCCAAGCCAGCGTAATGCATTAGGTGAGAACAAACACAGAATAAACAAAAAACATACTTCTTTAAAATAACAGATGAACAAAATGGTAAAAAATGACAACTTGACACATCAACAGAATAGGCATAAACCAGGGAATACAATTACAAAACAGAAAATGAATGTCAGCCAAAGTACTCAAAAGGTATGCGTTTATCTAAAATGTATATCTAATGAAGGCTAGGTGGCTGTGCCTTCGAATTTATGTACCTTCAGGACATGCTAATGAGGGCCCCTACCAATTTGTGTTCCGGTATTTCACATAGCTTAAATGTTTCAATCACTGTTTATGACAAATTTCAAAATGGCAGACAAATGGTTCCCGTCAGGCTCAGTATTCATTCACTTTTATTGTGGGTGAAAAGAACAGCATCAAATATCCTCAAACTTTTAGTATTATGTTCAAGAGGTAATGTAAATTTGGAATAACATGAGGGTGAGTAAATGATGACAAATTTTGAGTTTTTAGGTAAACTAAGCTTTTAAGGAGTGTACAAATCCTCTGTCAGACTGCTTGCATTATTGATACCATACAAAAACGTAACCAGTAACAAAGTAACCAAATAGGCTGTTCTTTTCTCTCAAATTAACTTACATGTGTGTTTATATAGATGTTTTTACAGCCAGGGGGAGGTGGTCTCAACCTTGGCTCAGTGCAGCTGACACAGGGATCATCCTTGCAGGCAGGGGGTGCTCTGTCCATGCAAGGGGCAGCGGTGTCAGCAGGGAGCCTGCAAAGTAGCCTTCAGTCCGCACATACAGGGACACAACACACTGTCACGCAGCATTCTCAGCAGGCACCATCACAGCAGCCAAACCTCAGAGATCAGAGCTCCACACTAACACAGGTAGAGTTGTGTACACATCAGTCGAACTGATCAAGTGAGAAATGCTATGAGCTCATGACAGGGGCTCCCTGCATGAAAAACAAATATGTTTAAGTAATGCCATGGTCACACTACACTTTCAGGATGCAAAAATTCAGCAGAGACCCTTGTGAATACAGACAACATCTGGATATATCATGCCAAAGCTTTGTTTTGTTTATCCACACATTATGAATTTCGATGTGCTTGCATTGTTATTGTTTTTGTTATTATAAAGCTATAATGTATAGAATGGGATTGTGAAATACTGCTATTATCCATCTGAAAAGTGGTATTAGTACTGCTATTAGTCACACATCTTCACGTAATACAAATTCACAGGTCAAAGTTTCCCAAACTTAAACTTTTGGAGCACCCTGAAATTCATAACTTTTGAATTTGCATTTCCTGTGTTTAGCATTTGCATATGTATAAATTAGAAATTAATTAAACAAAAAATTTTGTCACAATGGCTTAAATTAGCCATCTGTTAATAACTGGAATAAAGATATTCAGTTGTAATAAAAATCTTTAATGCAATCTAGATGAATATAGATTTGAGTGTCATATTGTATGGTAAACAATGTAATAATTTTCTCTCTCAGCAGACTCAGAGGTCATCTCACACAATGCAGTCTCCTCAGGGAGCACTTTCTGCATCTCTGTACAATACTATGATGATCTCTCAGCCGGCCCAGGCCAACGTCGTTCAGATCTCTACAAGCCTGGCCCAGAACAGCAGCCCCAGTGGAGCTGCTGTTGCCACCTTCTCACAAGATCGGCAGATAAGGTGCCAACAGTATCATTGCATTCCTGTTTGTTGTGCTCATTTCTGTTTTTTTATATTTTTTATATCGTAAGTATATAAGATCCTTCAATTTATTTGTAGCGTTTACCCTTTTTGTATTTTTCTTTGTAAATGTTAATTAATTATGTATTATAATTATATAATCAATAATATTTAATAAGTATAGGTGTATTAAATCTGTATTTATAATGAGTATCAAAAGTCATACTCATAATAGTATGTCACAGTAAATTAACAAAGAAACAACAACAAGAAATGGCACTATCATTTGTAATGAATAATACAAAAATATTTGACCACTGAAAAGCGTTAATATTACATGATTAAAAGCTTTAATACTGAAAATATTTAACATTAAATCTCTATCTGTCGTGTCTCCCACAGGTTTCCTGCTGCTCCACAGCTTCTCACCAAGCTAGTAACTGGTCCGATGGCGTGTGGTGCTGTTATGGTGCCTACCACCATGTTCATGGGGCAAGTGGTGACTGCATTTGCCCCACAGCAGGGCCAGGCTCAAACAATCAGCATCACCCAGCAGCCGTCTGCGCAGGCCCAGGAGCAACAGGCTCAGGCACAGACAGCTACAGGAACACCCCAACAGCAAGGCCAGGCACAAGCTCAGCTTGCCCAGCAACAAACACAATTCCTACAGGTATAGATTATCAGAGTACTACAACCTTAAGCTGACTTATTGATCAGCATATTTTTATGATTAGCACACTTTTATTGTTGTTAAGCTAAAGTTGTAGAGATAATCAACCTTTCCTTTATTTTTATTTTTTATTTTGCATATTTCCTCTTGTAGGCTCCTCGTCTTCTACATGGCAGTCAGTCTACCCAGTTGATACTTCAGGCAGCATTTCCCCTGCAGCAGCAAGGCACGTTTGCAGCCACAACACAACAACAGCAGCTGCAACAGCAGCAGCTGCATCAGCAACAACAGCAACAGCTGCATCAGCAACAACAGCAGCAGCTGCATCATCAGCAACAACAGCAGCAGCAGCTGCATCAGCAACAACAACAACAGCAGCTGCAACAGCAGCAGCTGCAGCAACAACATCAACAGCAGCTCCAGCAGCAGCAACTGGGAGCTCATAGATCTGACAGCATGTCGGACCGCTCCAATGCACCACCTTAGTAGAGGTAGTGGCTGCTGGCATGGCAGAGACTGAACCAAATCTCAATTAAGCAGTTTTGCATTGTGGGGAATGTGGTTTGAGGGCTGTGCGTTTGGAGTTTTATGACAAAAATGGCAGTAATTATACTGTACCCTTTTATATCCTTCCACTGTTTGAAATTTGGGGTGAAAGTCAAAACCTAAATTTTGAGGGGCGTGTTCTACCCCATGCCCTCTCCAACCTATGTTTTGATTAATGGCTACTTGCACTGAATTCTAGAAGAGGTCCAACCACCATCACCATTTGCTGGATGATGAGAGAGGAGTGGTGCCTGGTTGTTGGTTTTTTAAAGCTGTGCACTTTGCAAACTATCTCCACATCTACCTTTGCCACAATAAGAAGGGGTAAAGGAAGGGGTTCTGCCTTTTCACTACCCCTTCATCTTGTCCCAATGTGTCGTAAGCCCATCGTGTGTTGCCCTCCCCTTTAACAGGTTTAATTTATATTTATGCAGAAAGCTCTGCCTTACAAGTTGGAGCTAGTGCATCGAGACTTCTGATAAGTCTCACAGAATAAGCAGCTTCTCCATTTTTGGTTTCCATCAATATGTTTCCTCTTCACGTTCCCTCTTTTTTCCTTTCTGTTCATTTTACTTGTCAAAGTAATTATGGGTCAGAAAATATTTTTAAGAATGTCATGTGTATTCAACTTACTGTACAGTTCACCTGTAAAATAATTTGTAAATATATAAACAAAAGGAAAGAGAAACTAATATTTTATATGCTGCATGAGATGAAAAGCATAGTCTGTTATTTGTAGCTTTGAATATACTTTTTTTGTAATATTCAAAGGAAAAACGCAAACCTTATACACATAATGGCTGATCTCTTCACAGACTTTCTTTTTCCAGTGGGATGGTGGGTGAGTGTGTGTATGTATATATGTGCTTGTGCACAAGGGGTTGTATGTTTGTCTGCCGAGCAGGCAATGCTGGATCCACAGTTTGTGTCACAGTTGGTTTAAAAATTACCTTCATATTATAGAAACACCTAAAGAAATAACAAATGAACCTTAGATATTTAGCATTGTTATACAGTAATTACACAGCACTTGCAAAAACATAGTTATAAATATTTGGAGAGATGTTCTACATTTGTAAATACTTTTAACAAAAAGGCTTTGGTTAGGATTTAGCATATCATGTAGTTTGGCAAAAATGTTGAATGGTGCTTTGAGAGTATGCATATTTATGCATAACTCATTACAGGTTTGAATGTAATGGCTGTAAAAGATTTGATCTTATGTGTCGATAATGGTTACTCCGCTAAACTGAAACTGATGCAGTTATAAAGAGGACAAATATATTCACAAAGTAAAATGATCTAAAGGGTTAAGATTGCTTAGAGCTTTGCCATAGTGTTCTCTAGTTTTGCAGTTGTTTACAACATAGTTATTTACACTGTGTTACAGAGTTATAACTATGTTTTACTAGAAAGTTAAAAGGAGAGATAGTTTAGAAAAAGAAATATAATTTCATACAACCAAACCTATTCGATATTAAATTATCACTGTTTGTACAATCTTAATGCAGAAAAAATATTTTTACTTGCCTTTTCTTGAATTTATGCATGTTGACTCTGGACACAGTGACATTTTAATTAAAGTGCAGTTAAATGCATCTTCCACTACCTATCTTTGCTATCCTCCACATATTCACTGGGGAAGCAGGAATGTAACGGTTCACCAAATTACCTCTGCAACACTGACACTTGTCAACAGCTGCAACTGTCAACAATAAATTGCCACTTCCGTGAGAGGAGATGGTAAACTGGCATCAATTTGGTGTGTTAGATCTACCAGTGTTCTGTGTTAGAGTGTAGAGACTACAACAATTAGAAGTGAATAATTAAATCAAATTTTTTACCCAAAGCACCACTTTTAGCTTTTTCATAATGAAAACTCCAATGTTGACAATCCGATTATAGTTAATATCAACTTTTGTAATGATTAAAAATATGGTAGATTTTCAAAACATTCATTTAATATACCAACAGTTTATTGTGTCTTTGTGATCTAGATATTTACTACATGCTTATTTGCCAAGGCATACAATGGTTAACAAAATAAATTTTTAGCTGCTCAATTAGGACAGTCATTAAAACAGATGTTTAGCCATTGTAAATGTTCTAATTCAAGTTTTTATACAGTTAAATAATTACCTGTACATAATAGATATACAGATATAATGTGTATATATGCAACTATATATACACGTAAATATACATAATATAGACTCTTTACTGTTGAAGAACCTTTTAATTCTTATGAATCTTTTTTGTAATAAGCTTAAAGTCACTTTTATCAATGGGTAGCACTTATGGTCTTGTGAAAAAATGTTATTGTTTTTTTTAATTATTTTTATATTTGTCAAAGTCACAGGTAGCACTTACTGTGGTCTTGTGAGAAAAGATCATGTTATCAGTACGTTATTATTCTGAATATCATACAAATAGGTTTTGTTAAAACAAAAGATAACCCCAAAAATTAAAATCGTTTTTTATTTATGTCATCATTTTTACATACCTATGTCATTTCAAACCAAGGTGACTTTTTTTTAAGAATTATACTGGTAGCTCTTTATCCAATTGGGACTGGATTGTTTGCCTTAAATAATACAGAAAACACTATAAAAAATTTAAACTTGTGTGCTATGTTCCAAATGTTCTGAAGCTATACAATGACTTAATTAAAGGACCTGACCAAAATGTAACAAAATTGTAAATATAAAAAAACTGCCTGTCTGTAATTGGTAATGATGTATGGAATGAAGTGACGTGGAATGAAATGATGTGGAGTGAAAATGTAGATATTTTCAGGTAAAATAATCCTTTAAATTATTCATATCAGATCTCCGTATTTATTAAGGTGCAAGTCAGAATGTTTAGTTAGCTTTGGAATATTTAAAGCAGCCACCTAGAGTGCTGGTCTAATAACAGTTCATGTTGCAGTATCTACCCAATAGCTGGAGGAACCCCAGTAATCTTTGATAATGCAGTATGTAATCTAAATCCATACCACCAGGTTATTCTTATTCAATTTACTTTACCCATAGCAGGGTTTCGAGTCAGTCCAGCAGAATATGAATGAAAGCCATACATTTGCTGTTTGTGCTTTCTGTGGTCACCAGTTTAGTCATAGACCTCTACCAAAATAGATGGCTGTACATTTCAGTGCCACAGAAATGGGATCTTACCAACAGAATGGCTAGAAATGGACAAAGCAGGTCTATTGATTGAATGTAAAACTGTCATTTAGCTTTATTATATATTAATAAGTATGTAGGTGAACATAATGAATATTTGAAAGTGGAAATATATACACATGTTAGAGATTTTATTTTTTTTACAGCAAGCTTAGAACAGAACATTTATGCAGATATAATTAATGTTTAAACAACTGTTATACACCTTTTGCTGGGAAAGCAAATAAAGAATAAGCTCATATTCTAATCTCAGAGGAAGGATTTAAACAAACTGTGACACATCAGAGGACCAGTTGAACTTTCTCCCCACAGCTGAAATGGTTCAGAAAATGGCCTGTTTGTACAGGAGCAATGTAATGTATGTGCTTTAGGCACAAGTCTTGTTTAAAATGTATAGGATGCCTATACAAATTTAGGCTGGGTCAAGAATCGCCTCCTGTCCAATGCATAGTACATCCTGACACTGATGCATATGTGGGACAATGTTAATGATGTTTTGGAACACTAGGGGGTTGAGATTGTTCTGGACTGATCTGTATTGTCAGCTTCAACATAACAATGAAATACTATGGCTTCCTCAGGTTGGCTCAGAATATTCAAATGATTAATTTATACCCCTCTTCTCACTCACATTTTTTTGTGATAGGTTACGAAAATATGTTATTTTTCACTCACCACAAAGAGCCACAATAAAGCCAGTTTGCCCCATAAGATATTTACACCCTCCAATATTCTATACCCCTGAATGGTCAATGGTGCTTGATGTAACTTCAACAGTTTGTGTAACAGTTTGGACAATTAACCCAAAGAACTAAGACAAAATATGAATATTTGGCCAAAACCCTGTTAAATTTATTGTTTTGGAAATGTTTAACGCTCATTTAAAAAATGCCTATTGGAAAGAGGTGGTGAACCATGTTAAATGTTTTGTAATTCTTATGTATGCACTAGAAGTTCAGAATGTCTACCAGTGTTCTCTCTTGCTATCATTTAATCTTTGTACGTGCAATGTTCTTTGAAGAGCAATTGTGTTTGGCTCCTGAAATTTATCTGGTCAGTACACATTTATAAAAAAAAAAA
>JAZGTK010004430.1:0-24582 GCA_036877625.1 Ambastaia sidthimunki | reverse complement strand
CAAATTGCACTTACCACTGGTGAAGTCTCCAGTCCACATGTTTTAAGGTGGCTGTCATAACCCTGCTGATGCGGGAAGCCCAAACCACAGTCCTTACAGAAACAAGGCCGATGTGCTGCATGTCCTCCCATGTGCGACATAAGCATGAATGCCGAGCGGAAACCCATCCCACATTCAGCGCACTTCAGGATCCTCTGATGAGTGGTCCCGTGCTTCTTTAATTCCTCCACACTCGCGCACACTTGTCCACACTCCATGCAACGGATCTCATCAGTCTTTGAAGGCAAGGACCCCTGATGACCCCAGCATCCTGTGTCCTTCTTATGCTTCTCAAAGTCCTCCTGACTCTGAAAGAAAACCAAACACGCCATGCACTGGATGTGATCTGGCTTACACTCGTGGTTGCGGTACAAAGACGGTAAGCGAAAATGCCGTTTGCATTTAAGACACGTATACGGCAAGACACCGGAGTGGGAGAAACTGTGGCGTAACAGGGAAGCCTTACTGGAGAACGTCCGGTCGCATTCAGAGCAGGAGAAGACGCCCCTACTGTGCCACTCAAGGTGCCTAAGCAGAGAGTTGCGATGACGAAAACTAGAGCCACATTTGAGGCACAGGTGTCGTTTTGCCTGCTGCCTGTGTCTTTCCACGTGATCCTGGCACACCTCAAGGTCAGTGAAGATCTGCTTGCAGAAATCACACTGATAGAACTCTTTCTCAAAATGATTCGTGTCCAGGTGCTCCTGGAGCTGTTCCTCGGTCTCAAAGATGGTAGAGCAAACCCGACAGTGGATGGAGGCCTTTTGCGAGTGGGAACGGAGGTGAGCGCGGTAGTTGACTAACTGGCAGAACTGCTTGCCGCATTCATCACAGCGGTAGGGCCGGACGCCTGTATGCATATTTAAGTGTTCTCGAAGTAAGAACAGGGAGGGAAAGGTTACATCACACACGTGGCAGTGATTCTCTCCATTCTCTTCAGATCCATTCGTTTCTAAAAATGGAGAAAACATTGTACCAATAAGTTTATAAACTCAAACTATTTTCAATCATTTATTTAAAAAAAAGTATATAATAAAAATGTATAATACCTGAACAGGAAAAATCATCTTCCTCCTCGTCGTCATCCTCCTCCTCCTCTTCTTCATCTTCCTCCTCCTCATCGTCAGTCAAATCAAACTCTACATACTCATCTGTCTTTTCCTCACCAAACATATCATCATCGATCACAAGACTGAAAGAGTTCTGGCCCTCCTCTAAACATTGGTCTTTTTCATTTGTACTCTTTTCCTCTTCTCTGCTCTGCTCTTTGTCCTTTTTTATCTGTTCTACAGCCTCTTTCCTTTTTTTTGCTTTCCACTTCTTACAAAAAATTACTTTCTCTCTATTGTCTGTGGTGAACGTTTTTGCAAGGTTTTCATCTCTTTCTGTGTTAATTGTAGAGTTAGGTTTGATGGGAGAGAAATACTGATGGTCCTGCAGAAAGCTTTTTTCAGCCGACCCACCTGGGACACTGCTGGCATCCTCATGGCCGTTAGCCTCAGGTACTGACTTCTCTGTGCTGTTCTGTGTTGGCAAAAATGTCTCCTTCACATTTTGTGGCTCACAGAGCGGGAAACTCCAGTTTGAAAAACCCAATTCTGTCAGCTGGATATCGAGAGTAAACTCTGAAGACATTGCAGCCTAAAAAACATAAGAATACAGTCAGTGTGGGTCTGCACAGATTCAATACTAAAGACAAACAGCCTGTTTAGGGTTAACAGTGTCTGATTGTTATAATACCACTAAGTATTGCAAGCCTCTGAATTTCTTAACTTGCCTACAGTTGTTAGATCTGTCTGAACATGTTGCTCACTCAAAAGCAAGTCAAACTGACAAAACACTGTGCTTTTAAAACATCTAATACGACATGCATGGTTTAAATGTGCAAGTACCATTTTTAAGCGTTTATTTCATTTGTGTGCTATGCTTAAACTCTACAGTGAAGGTAGTAATAAAATTACCTAGCAGTCTTCGACGAGCATTCCAGCACCTTCGCTCCAGGGTCTTCTGTTCCCAACAATAAAGCTTTGATCAAATTGTTTTGTTTAACTAATCAACTACCATCTACTGTGATGAGTTAAACGCAAGCGTGGCTGTAACTACCACCAAGCAGAAAAAAATATAACAAATCTAACGAACTATCACAAAGCTCAAATAGGGCTGCATGGGAATATAGGATCAATATAGTAAAATGAGACAGTGTGCAATCTGATCCTTCCGGTATCGAGGTCTGACGACAATGTTAGACTGTTAATGTTGCCACCTGCAGGAATGGAGCGGTAAGACAGTTAAACAGAAAATAATGGCAATAAATATTTCAATGTCAAGAAAGCATATCATAGTCAGTGTTTATAAATCAGGGTAGAAATATGCATGGACCCTTGCTATCGATCATCTTCAGCGAGCTGTTTAGTCAGATAAAATATAAACTTTATTGATAACTTGTACACCACAGAAAACAATACCTGGCACAACTTTGCTTGTTACTTGATAGTGTTGCTTGATAGTGTGGGATGGCTGAGTTCACCTTTTTTATGCTCCACAATCGTTTACAATATTTTTTGGTTTGCACAATCCATGACGATGTCACTAAATGTCAACTATATTATAAACAGGGTAGTTTACCAGCACGTTACAAGCGTCAGTTAAAACTGTTAACCACATACAAAACCAAGGTGTCAGGTTTTGTATTTACTTGAATTCGCATTACCAGTCTTCTGTTGTGTGCCTTTTAGCTGGAAAGGGAACAAATAAAATTTTATTTTTTTATTTGCTTTATTGGTCTTGCAAATTGTAACTTTTATATTTCTTTTCTAAAAGTATATTTTAAACTTTATTAAAGTTGCCATCCGTAACTTTCGCCTCTCTACCGCCACCTGTCTGAAACAAACATTACAGGTTGCTTTATATACTGTACTTTGCATTACGTACATTGAAGTGAAATAAACCAAATCTTGCATTTCCCGGCAAATCGGACCTGCAGTTTAAATTATAAATGATAAACATACAAAGTTACATACACTTACCATTGCAAATCGAGGTAAGGTTAGGATACAATTTTGAACACTGATCTGTCCTGTACTTAATAACTAAATCTTGTTCATTTTTAACACAGGTTGGATTGCAGCTTTAAATGTTTTCTATTGTAAATAAATGAGCACCGTAAGACTGTGTAATGCGATGTTTGAAAAGATGTGAAGAAATTTCAAATATTTTTCTTGATGGAAAAATAATTTAATACTTCTCAACATGAATTTATCAATGCCCCAAAAGAATATCTAAAAAAGCAGAAACGTGAATCTCTAATAATTAGTCGTAATTAGACTTGCAGGTAGTAAAAGTAATTTGTCCCACATTTAACTTAAAATTTATCAAATAAATTTTACACTATGCATTTATCATGATGTAAATGGTGTATGACTGCGCTACAAAATGCACTACAAACAATAAAATTAAGTCTGAAAACCGTTTAAAATGTTTTTTTCTAACTTCAGTTCAGACATTTAAAACATTTCACTCAACTCAGAGAACTTTCTTAATTGTGTGTAATATTAAAATCAAATATTGCTACAATAGAAAATAGAACATTTTAAATTAAATTTAGTCAGGATTCATGAGAAGAAAATCATTTAGTATTTTTTTCACCCACCGTTGTACACACTTCTTAAAACAATGTAAAAACAATAACACATTATATTCATAGAAAAGACTTAAAACTAAAAAAAAAAAAAAACAATGAAAAGCCTTCAACGATACATATTAAGGCTTTTTCTTGGGTTTCTGTTGATAGTATTAGTTACAACATGGTTATCCTAGAGATTTGAATTCAGGTTCGAATCCCTTTTGTTTATCATGCGAAAGCTATGTACAGATGTCATGATAAAATGAGGCAGCCAAACACAGAGTATCCAGTTTTCAAATAACGTGTTCATACAGTAAACCGTAGCCTCACACGGTTGAACAATCCTCTACTACCGAATGTTGTAATTCTTTAAATCTAAAGCAAACCCTTTCTAAAACTTTTCTATTCACAAATGTTAAAAAAAATCTTGAAACCCCTCTTCCATTAACCTACACCCATAAAATTCTCCTATACTAAGTTATCTCTTTCCAGCTGTCTTCTCTTCCTTTCCATGGGTCTGTTGATGAGCCTTCAGATTACTCTCTCTGCCGAAGCTTTTTCCGCATGTGGGGCAGGTGTGTCGGCCGGCACTATGGGCTCTAGCCATGTGTGCCTTAAGCTGCTCAGGTCGGTTAAAGCTCTCTTCACATTCTCCGCAAGGATGAGGCCTCTTCTGTGTGTGCTTTTCCTTCTTATGTGCCCGGAGCTGTGCCAGGGAAGGGAAAGTGAGGTCACATTCAGTGCAGGGGATCTGCTGAGATGGTTCTGGAACAGCCTTAGGTTTCTTTTCATCGTTTTCTGCATTGTCATCTTCTGCCTTGGGCTCCTGTACACATTTGGGCGGGCGCCCTCGTCGCCCTCCTGTCTTTCCCTTTGTCTCAGCTGGAGTCGCAGCAGTATCTTCTGAATGGTTGCTCTCCTCAGGCTCCTCTGCCTCATCCTCCTTCTTTCTCTTTAGGTTCATTTCTCCAGCAGCTGGAGTCTCAGCTTTAGGGGGTCTCCCTCGGCGTTTGGAAGGGGTGCCACCATTGCATCGACGTTCACCTGCATGGTTCTCCTGATGATGCAGAAGCTCAGCCTCTTCTTCAAAGCCTTTACCACATTTGCCACATCGATAGGTCTTGGTGGGATCTTCCTCCTCTTCCTCCAGATGCACAGGGTGCTGGGCCAAACGATGGTTACGCAAAAGTCCAGGACTTCGAAATGTCTCGTTGCATTCTTTGCATGCAAACTGCCGTTCAGGACATACCTGCCGTCGATGTGTTGACAACTAGGAACAAAATTAAATTTAAGACGCTTAAAAGAATTATACAAATTCCAAACATAAACATGTTTAAATCAGTATGTACTTCTAAATGCTCTCAAAAACATTTAGGTAACAATTTGTTGAAATTCTGTATTTTCTATGAGTGATATTTAAAAAACTACTTTTATTTCACTGCAATGAAATTGAAATAAAAAAAAAGCATTTTTCCAACCCAAATCCAAAAACTTTTCCAATCCATGTAAAACTCCTCTTACCTCTGAAAATGTGCGGAAGCTTTCCTGGCAGTGTGCACATTTGAAGGGTTTGTCCTCCTTGTTGTGGGTCGACTGATGCTGTGTGAGCTCCTCAGAGGAGGGGAAGGTGCGGTCACACACGTAGCAAGTAAACAGAGTATCGCACTGTTGATGCCAAACACAACAGGTGTCTGAATATGCATTACTTTCACAACAATAATAAAATAATACACAGCGATTGTGTGTTACTTCATCATTTACAGAACTTCTAGTTTGCTGTTGCACTGTTTACCTATATTTTAAAGGACTGTGAAAATTAATTACGGGTCCATTTTATGAATGTCAGCTGTATTTAGGTGGCGCAGTGCCCAGACTGAATGCTGACCTGCTGCAGTTGTTGTTTGTACTCTTCCCGATGACTCTTCTTCATGTGCCTTTCCTTGGCTTTTGAGTTGCAGAAAGTGATAAAACACTGGAAACACTGCAGGCTTTCATGCTGGTCTAAAAACAGAGGAAAAAAAGGCTAATTTACAACACCAGTAAGGTAGATATTGCTAGTTATTAGCCATAAGTACACACAGATTGGTGTCATGTATAAATATATAACAGCAGACATAAAAATTTAATGTGTTAATACTTTAAAAAGTGTGGGGGTATAACTAATAACATTTTGGTCTATCTAAGGTACGAATGCTGGGATAATAACTGGATAATAACTACAATAAAGTACAAATACTAAACAGCAAATGTTTAAAAAAGTAATCTATTATTGAGGCACAAAGCAAAATTTGTTATACATGCATAACCTTTTCTAACAGATTAAATTGTTAAACAATAAGTTCTCCAGAAAGCACACATTAGTAATGGAGTAATGTATTCCTTAAGTTCCTGTTTTGAATGAGTGAGCGAGGCACATAAATGCACTGAAAAGTAATGGCACAAGTTCTTGTTAATGCATGTCTGTCTATAATTGTTTGATTTGCTGTGACACTCACATGACTGAATGACAGGGGCTGGTTTAGGTTCCTGAATGATGAGGGCTGCATAGGTGTCCTCTGTCTTCTCAGGGGCCAGTTCCTCAGGGGCAGCAGCCTCCCCACTTCCCATGATCATTTCTTCCATCTTCAATACTTCAGAGTCCATTGTGAAAACTTAGGTATTCACACCTGTTGTATCTACAGTAAATCTTACTGTAACAAAAAGACAGACAATTATTAGATACATACAAACTTACTAAAAGTATGCATGCTATGTTTGCACATTTAAAACGTGCCATTCTGGTAAATAAACAACACGATGGTGTAGATGAACAGTTTACACAGTCTGGAACTTTGTCATTAGGTTAACACAGTGCTGAGTAAGCAACGTCTCACCTGAGCCAAAGACATAACGCCGCGGACTACACTAAACTAACCCGTATTTAGCTTACAACGTCAGACACGCCAAGAACATCAACCCACAACTTAGCCTCCAAAACAGTTAGAAAACAAATAGGGTCTTCAATCCGGTGTTTTAGAGCCGCCTACCGTTTGTATTTGTATTAACTAAGCTAAGCTACATGCTAACAAGGCCTGCGGGTCCTCGAGCCGCTGCAAACCAAGTCAATGCTATGTAGCGTGCAAGCTAACTCATCCAAACATCTATTCAACCACAAACAATATACAGTATTAATATCGCTATTAAAAGCAATCGCTGGTCATGAGAATTGTTATTGCATGTGCCAGCTGGAAGGCTCGACGTTGAACTTGCTTGCAGATGAACACAAGTGCTTGAAGTTCGCAGACAAAACCCTCTTAAACAAAGACGTAAAATAAAGCTGACGTTCCTGTTTAGAGGGCAGTTAAAACTACGGTTAAAAACAACTCCACTCAGCATAATTCTTACCTGGGAGACACCAATCCTGTTTTGGGAGGAAAAAGGCAAATGACGAGCACACATAGAAAAATAAAGGGGGCGCAAATGTTACCCGCTCTTAGCCAGTGCAACTGGGAAACAAGCAAGCGTCACGTGCCAATGGTTCTCTGTACTTTCCATTCTGTTCACAGAGAAAGACTGGGATGCCTTGAAAAAAATTATAATCACTTTTCAATAAAACAATTTACACCAGGTATGAATGTACTATAATTATATTGGCTATATATTAAAAATAAGTGTTTTGG
This sequence comes from Ambastaia sidthimunki, assembly GCA_036877625.1. Classification (NCBI taxonomy): domain Eukaryota; kingdom Metazoa; phylum Chordata; class Actinopteri; order Cypriniformes; family Botiidae; genus Ambastaia; species Ambastaia sidthimunki. Next base: position 17,262 of record JAZGTK010004430.1, on the reverse strand, counting down.
TCATCACTAGTTGACCACAAAAAATTAGGCCCTTACTGTAAAATATATAAGCTTTTATTTCATACAATTTAGAGGTATTTAAGATATTGCAACACAATAACAGAACAACAGCAACAGAATCACATTCTGAACATTGTCTTTCTTTTTTAAGAAACTATTAAAATGCCATGTTCACTTGTAAGGGTGCTTGATCCTGCAAAACTGAAGTTTCAGTCTGAACTCTTGTAGGTTTAAGAAGAACATCAGTTTGTGTTTGTCCCTTAGTTGGTTTAGCAGGCGTCACTCAAGTCTTAAATCTGTGCTTTCTGATGAAATAGTCATTTTTTCCTCCCCTCACAGAACCAGTTTTTTTGTCGGTTTACTTGTATTCTGTTAGCTGAGCTGTCGACTGAGTAAAATTTAAATGTAACTGTGGCATTAATCCTTGTAAATGGGGCCGCCCGAAGCTTTGTGCCTGGATAGGCATTAAAACCAACTGATTCACTGTCTTTACATTTTTTAATTTTTAATTAATCTTGTAATTTGTTTAGCATTCAGCATATCTTTTTGCCTTGTTACTAGTTAACTAAGCAACAATGATTACAAAAAAAACATTAAAACATACTGTCCACTTCAAAATGAAAGACATAAGCACAAAAATCTGTTCCAAGATGAATTTAATTAGAGATTTTTAAAGGAAGATCAACAAGGCAAAACATAACAATTAGTTGCTAGCCATGGTGTTGTTGATCCAGTCAATGTAGCGACACACTTCAGTATAAACCCCAGGTTGACCTGGTTGAGCACAGCCATAGCCCCAGGAAACAACTCCTTGCAGTTTTCCACTACAGACGAAAGGACCACCAGAATCACCCTGGACAGGATACAAAAGTTTTTTGCTTTAGTATTCTTTAGAACATCAGATCAGTAGAGCTCAGAACAGGAACAGTTTAGTGCATCTGACATTTTAGATGTTTGAGATCATACCTGACAGGAGTCTTTGCCTCCTTCTAGGAATCCGGCACAGAGCATGTTAGTGGTGAACTGGGAACCATAAATACTTTGACATTGTTGCCTTGCGAGTACAGGCAAATTCAGACACTGCAGCACAGTAGCATAGTCAACTGGAAAAGGAACATAAGAACATTTGCATCAGAACATTTGCATCATTAACATATTTACTTGTTAACTGTACTATTTTTAAAACACAGATCTTAATCATTTCAAGAATATTAATTGTCCATGTTACCTCCAGTGTTGATCTGATTGCCCCATCCGGAAACCAGGCATTGCTCTCCAGTATAAGAGCAGCTGGTGGCCGGAGCGATTGGTTTCACATTGTTGTTGAAGACAGCAGGGCGATCCAGCTTGATCAGCATGATGTCGTTGTTATATGTCTTATCGTTGTAGTTGGGGTGAGAAATCACCTTCTCTGCATAGAATCGTTGCTCTGTGCCTTCATTGCTGAAGATGTTGTGCTCTCCCAGGTGGACAGCAAGACGAGGAGGTCTATTTGACGAAGACACCTAATATTAGTATACAAGAATACAAATTTTTTTGTCACTGGGGTCTGCATTTTTCTGCATAATATTGCCTACCTACATATTATGCTTGTTGATAGTCTAGCTAAAACAGCTTTTAGCCAGTGTGGCTTTTAGTCTCAGGGATATGATTATGAAATGGCTCTAGCAATCTCTAGACAAAAGATCATAGGTTTGATCCCCAGAAATACACAAACCGTACAGGCCACTTTGAATTAATGAAATTCAATGTCATCATTTGAAATTGATGAGCTTCCCAAATTGATAAGCTTCCCATTTTTTAAAGCATGTGTGTTTTGATGGCCTCGTTTTTAACAAGTCAACCTTTGCAAAGCTGCTCTATATATGTTCAGAACTAAAAAACGGGAAATATGGATTCATACTCACGGAATGTAGCAGTGAGCTGCTGACACAAGCCATCTGTCATTAATCAGAGATGCTCCACACCAGCGTTGCCCATCATCATATGTAAGATACGCCTGCCAGGGCTGGGAGTGAGCCGGACATTCGTACCCACCGATGATTTTATCATCATCTGTGCTGGCGGCTTTATAAAGACAAATTATCACAAAGTGCACCAAATAACTTGATAAAGCAAATTAACTCTAAATTGTTGAATTTTTTTGATTTTGATAACTGGAGGTGATCTGTCTTTGTCATAACTGTTGCAGGTTCTGGTTAATTACCTGGATTTTAAAGCAACTATTAGCATATTATATCATATTAGCATTTACGACCAAACAAAGGACCATTACAGGTCAGTGTATAAAGCGCACCATCAGGACCAATCTGCCCTTTCTCCAGGACCTGTACATGTGTACATCAAACATGAATATGTCTTGCTGTCTATTCTATTCTATTCCATTCTTTCTTAAAAATAATAAGAAATGGTCTTACCCACAGCCACAGCCAATAAAGCAAACACAATAGTCTTCATTGCAACAGTGGAGAACAAAAACAAGGCAAGTGCTCACAGCCTGAAGTTTTTATAGAGCGCTTGTGCGGAAGGTACAAACAGATTAAAGTGTTAAGTTATCAATTTAACACCCGTAACTACAGAACAACCAATAAGCGAATGAGAAACATCTGCAGCTGTGAAAACAGTTCTTATCAGTACCAAATTCATGATAAATCCAAGGTAGAGTAAACTAATAACAGTATAAAGATTAATAAAACAGGTCACAATACTCTATTTTCAGATTCAGTGACGCCTAAGAAAATTAAGTTTATTGATTATTATATATTTGTTTACAGTTATTGTTTTTTCTTAACTGCTTGCATTAATACATGGTATTAAAACTACCTAACTACCTGATTAATATCATGTGTTGATTCAGCGATGAAAAAACAGTCCCACTAACATTACAAGTAGCACCTTATTCAAAGCAATAAAATAAACTATAGTTATTTGATTAAAAAAAGATTAAATTGAACTAGTCATATAATTAATGAGAACACTTTGAGGCCATAAACAGCATGCATTTAGGGCAATGATAAAAGTTAATTATAATGTTAAATTTAATAAACACTTACTAAACCAAGGGCAATATCTATGACATATTTATGAGAAAAGGCTGAAAAAAATAAATATGCAATTCCTATATATAAGGACATACAACTAACAGACAGTATTTCATTGTAATTCAGACCATTTAATTGAAGACCTTAGTTCAAATAATGTCTACATTCACTGCTTTTAAAACATATTTACACGTTTAACTGGAAACCTATAAATATTACAAATCCAGCCAAAAGCAGGTCTGAGACAGTACCACAGCCACAAGAGCAAAATAAAATGTGAATCACAAAACATTAGCAGTCTTTAAGGCATTCAGTACATTGAAGTAATTTTCAGCAAACAGGGAATATGTACAAAATTTTTGAGTGATTCTTTGAGATGAACAGGTAATTTATAAGTCACAACGCAACTATTAAAAAAAACAACAATATTGAGGTCCGAAGTTTGACATTACATGAATCAAAAGTTACATCAATTTCTGTAAACTAGTATTTTTTTGTGACTTTACACACTTAATTTCCATATAAGAAATCTATTTTTAAAGAATTTTAAGGTCAATCCTTTATTATCTAAGCAACCAAAATCCTTTACCACCTACCCTAAAATGAACAAAAATGGAACGTTAACATAATATTCTTATCAATTCAACATCACATGCCAACATGCCAGCTATTCTCAATCGAAGTGGATAGACCAGTATCCATATATCTTGTATTCAATATGCGAACACTGGATGAAAACCCTGCCTGTGCTAGTCAAATTGCAGCTTATCTATACATTCTTAATGTCTTTACATAATGAATTAAATGCATATACAGAAATTGATAATAAATCTGTGAAATAAATCTCTGTATAGTCACTACATTTTTAAGACAAAAGTTAAGCATGCATGTTAAGCATCTTTTATGAAAACATGTTTAAGGCAGCCTGTAACAATGCCAATAGTATAACAATAAGGGAACAATGTCCACATATGCCTGATCATTTGAGGATAACCAAAATAAAGATAATGAATTTCATGAACACAAGCTGAACAATCACAAATCAAAATTTTGCACAACCAAACAAAAGATTCAAACAATGTAATGAAAAACCAGTGTCTACACCTCCAACAACATTTACAATGAATATGTAACAAACCATGGTAATTTCATCTTAAAATATTTAAATAGGCTTTTAAAGTACAAGGGGACAAAAATAAAAACAATTGCAGAGAAATTTGCAAAATAAATGGAGGAAAAAAATGTCTACATATCCAATGTTGTCTTCTGTAAGAGGCATCAGTTACACTGCAGAGATCTGTTAGGATTTAAAGGCAACCCAGTTTAACAGCTTTTAAGAACAATGTTTTGTTTAGAGAACCTGTAGTGATGCTCTGATTTCAACAACTGTTTTTTTTCTACCTACTTTTTACTGTACCTTCAGTTTGTACACTACCTTCAAATGTATACTTTAAAATCTGACCATGTGCATTTATACTGTATACTGGATCAATCATCATTCACATTTAACAAAAATGTGTTTGGAAAAAAAACATTAGTGTAGCTATAGTAAACCATGATCAAGTAAAATAAAAGTCCATCTTTATATATTTCAAAAGTTTCCACGTGCATGTTCAATATAATGCTGATGAAGCTGTGTCTCCTGTTTAAAGGAAATTCCACACTCGGTACACGTAAGGTTGCCAGCACCTCTTTCAAACAACTTACTGTCCCTCCTCTCTTTATCACCCAAGCACTCCTGATGGTGGTCAATAAGATCTCTGATGTCACTAAAGAACCGTGGACACAGAGAACATTGATACGGTTCATCAGATTTGTGAAGAGCCTGGTGCTGCTGCAACGCACAAGGTGATAAGAAGTTTTTACCACAATGCTGGCATTTATGGTTAGGTTGTGGGTTTGCAAGTGGTTCAGGGTGCTTGACTTTGGTAGATGTAGATCTATAAGGTAAAGCCTTCAGTTTATCTAAAGACCCTGGTGTCATGGAAGCATTGAGTCTGTATCGCAGTTCGGTTGGGAGACGGCGGCGTACTTCATCGTGCCATGCAAGATGTTGCTGTAATTGGCTTTCAGTCCAGTAACCACGACAGCAAAGAGCACAACAGTGGGGTCGACTCTTAGCCTGTTCTTTATGTGCATTTAGCTGTTCCTCACTGGGAAAATCTTTAGCACATTTGGGACATTTATAAAAACATTTGGTAGATAGATCCATGGTTTGACTGTGGTGAGCAGGTTCCTCTTCTGTAGACGCTTTCAATTCTTTCTTATTTGCATTGCAAGACCTTTTATGATTATGAAGGGCCCCTTCAGAAGCAAAAGTCAACTCACAGAAAGAACAAGTAAAAAGCTTTGGATGTTCCTCAGGAGATGTGGGTGCAGGTTGTCCTTTAAATGCAAGATGCTTTTGCCATTTGTGGGCACGAAGTCCACGTACATTCAAAAAGCTTTTAGGGCAGTAAGAGCACTGATACTGCACCTTAGGCCTCTCTTGCCTAGCACTATTCATTTTAGATGTGTGCGGTTTGTTAACGGAGGGTCTTGATTCTACAGTAGTGGAGATCTCAGACTGTCGTTTGTCAGTCTCAGCAAGCTTGCCATGATGATTTGCAAAATGAGTTGTTAGAAGAGACCCAGTTGAGAAAGACATCTGACAATCTGGACAGGTAAAACATTCATCTGACTGAGCAGCATTACCTTGCTTATGTTGGTGTTGAGTTTCCATGGGAGGATGATGTAGCTGATGTCTGCGAAGAACACAAAGGTAGAAGAATCCTTTCCCACATAAATTGCATAAATAAGGCCCACCATCCACACTTTTTCTTGAGCATATCTTGTATCTCTTTGAAAGAAACCTGGCAAATTTTTTGTCTTTGTGCCATCGCCTATGTGTGCCAAGAGCTGAATTTGAGCTAAAGTATCTTCCACATTCTATACAAGTGAAAGGAGTTTTTTCTAAACTTTCCTCTAGTTTTACTTTGGCAACCTTCAGTTGCTTTGCTGGTTCAGCTTTCAGCTTTTTAGATGCATAACCTTTGCGGTGAATCCTCCTGTGAAAATTAAGTGCACCAATTACAGAAAAGCTTCGGGTACAGTCTCTACATTTGTATTTCAGATTTGAAGCTGAAAGTGTTTTCTGTTCTTTTCCAGAATCTGTTAAATGAGAAGTATCACTTGCCAGTACATCTTTACCTTTTTGATAGGATGCATCTTGCTTCTTTATTTCTACCTTTTCACATTCTTCTGCCTTGTTATCTTGATTTGTACAGATCTTCTGATGATTTTGCAGCAACGACTCACATGAAAAATGAGCTTGGCATGTTGAGCATTGAAGCTTTTCAGGACTTGGTGGCAAATTAGAAGGTTCAGTCCCAGGAAGAACTGTCTCAAAGCTATGGCATTTCATGTGAAACTGAAGAGCCATGGCACGCGAGAAACCCTTTCCACAGTCAGGACACTGATATGAGTTCTTCTTCAACTGTTCAACTTGATAGTCAAAAGACTTGACAGCAGGCTGGAGACCATTGGCTTCATGGATAAGCTTGTGTTTAATAAAACAAGCTAAAAAATGGTATGATTTACCACACACTTCACATTCATATTTTTCTTTTAAATTCATATGGTGTTGTTTTCTCTGGCCCCGCCTACGTGCACGACCCCTTCTCTTGCGCTGAATGTGACTGTTCTCAGGGTCAGATGCTTCAGTTCTTCTCGTCTCAACATCTGCACACTGCATGTGGTTTTGCTTGTGATGATAGAAAGCTCCCAAAGACCAAAAACCTTTTCCACATTTTTTACAGTGGTGAACCTTTGGACCCAAAAGCGACTTTGTTGGATTGAAATGCTTTGGCTTTTCATCTTTTGCATTATCAACGCTGTTTTCTCTGCCACAGCAAACCTTCTGATGATTGATTAGACCACCTGCAGTTAAATAGCTTTTGTCACATTGCAAGCATGCAAATGGCTTTTTTGTGATCTTGTGATTCTGTTGGTGGGAGTGCAGTGCAGACAGTCGTGAAAAACTGACTCCACACTCTTCACATTTAATGTTGTTCTTCTGCAAATTTTCAAGTTGGTACGTAAATGATTTGTAAGGTACTTTGTCCTCGTGTTTTCCCATGTGAAAGTAATGGGCATTCTTGGAAGCACTTTCATGGCCACAAACCTCACAGGTTATAGGTACCCTCTTAGCTGATGTCAATAAAGGAAATTTCTGCTTTCCATTCTTATTGATTCCTTTGTGCCACAGCATGTGACAACGCAGGGACAAAGCTTTGACAAACGTTCGATCACAATGCGGACAGTTATATTTTCTAGACTCCATTATTTTATCATTTATTAACGCTTCATCATTCAAATGCTCATAATCGATCTGTACAATTTTTACATCAGTTTCTGGAGACAGCTGCATGGGGGAGATGGTAGATTCAGCTGTATGAATTAAGTTAGTGTCATCTCTTTCCTCTTGGTCTGATTCACACACTAACTCTAGATCAGGATTCTGATCCTGACCGTTACTGCTCTCACAATCGTCTATGGCCGTAATGTGAACAACTTCATAATCAACATCTATAGCCTCCACATCAACAGTCTCGTAGCAGTTTAAGTCTCTTTCTTGAGTGTGAGAAATGTCCTGAGAATATACAGTGACCCCAAAAGCTGTATTGTTGACCTTCTCTGCCTCATTCTGGTATGTTTTCACTGGGCTTGTTTCAGACTCCTTTTTTATGATGTCACGGAAGACATCGGTATGACAAAGTTGATGTGACTGTAGAGCGGACGCTCGTGAAAACCGACGACCGCATTCCTGACACTCAAACGCCTTTTTCTTGAGCTGGCAAACCTGGTGAAGAAACGATTTTGCTGGCAGTTCTTCATTGTGAGCCAATCTCTGGTGCCTGTTGTAGAATGTGAGAGAAGTAAACTCTTTGCCACATTCGTTACATTTATACGACTGGCCGCTACAGAGAAGTTCTGCTCGTCTTTTATGCCAACGCTGATGAGAGGACAGGGCCATGGCGCTAACAAAGGTCTTGCCACATTCAGAGCATTCAAATCGAGGTTTACTTTCTTCCTTCACCTTTCCTTCTGAACAGCTGGTTGAGAATCTCTGGTGTGTTCCTAGGCCGCACATAGTCCGGAAAGATTTGCCACAGACACAGAAAAACTTTTGTTGATGATCTTCATTCTGTTCTGAGTTGTTTTCGTTGTTTTCAGCCTGACCTGGAGCTGCATTAAGTGACGGAGGCTTTTCAGTTGTTTCACAGGTTCTGGATTTCACCAGCTTTATTTCGTGACAGCGGCGGTGTGCGTCAAGGGCTGAGGCCCGGGAGTAGCAGCGTCCACAGGTAGGACACTGAAATGATTTTTTCTTTAAATGGGCGAGCTGATGAAACACAGACTTTGAGGCCTGTTTATGAGAGCGCTGATGGTTTAGACACTGACCGATAGAGGAAAATGCTTTGCCACAATCCTTGCACTCGAAAACTTTTTGTCTTGCCGTACCCTCTTCAAAGCCAGCATCCACTCCTTGTTTGAGTGCTTGATTGCGGTGCTTAAGTTGATGGTTAAAAAACCCTTTTGAGCTCGAGAATTTTTGTCCGCACAGAGCACAGAACAATGTTCTTTGGCCTCCATCTGTCGAGACAAGCAGGTCATCCCACTGCGAATCTGTGTCCAGGCAGACTATAGGACCATCATGGATATGCTTGCTACGATGCTCAAGATAAGCGTCCTTGTTCCCAAATGCCTCACTGCAATCCTCACAGCGAAATGGACAATCCCCTAAAAACAGAAAGTGGAGAATGGAAGGTCAGGTAAATGCCTTTTCCCAAAGGAGAGACAAAAATAAAAACGTATAGAGGCAACAAAAAGTATATTGTGTAAGAAAAGGTGTGTACTCCAACTTAAACAGAAAAAATACTGCAAAATGTAATATATATAATATAACATATATATATATATATATATATATATATAATAAATTTGATTATATTTTAACATTATAGGTAAGAAAGGACATAAATACACAACAAACAGTGGTGTGTAATAATTATTAGCCTTTTCTGTGAATTACCATATACATCCCCACATCCCCACTATCACTTTTGCGATGCTTAAAGAGTTGGAATGACATTTCGATAAAATCTGACTGGCAGCTTTGTTGATGAAACCTGTTGCCTAGTAACGACGGCTAAAAATTCTTGTTATTCGAAATATCTGTTCCACCTTAAATAGCATCGACCACATGGCTGAACAAGCCACATTATTACCATGTAATAATACAACTTAAAAATCATTTTAAAAATGTTACACACAGAAAACAAAACACTGAGAAGACATTATAGGAATCGTAGTTTAACAGTTTTTACACAGATATAAATTTTACAATTTGAGTAAAGCCTGCCATCTACAGGCAACATATTGGGACGGCAGCATCATTTAAGGTGGAACAATTTATTTAACGAGTAGCCTCTCATTATGTACTACAACTGCAGAACTGGTTCAAAACGATTGTTTTTGAACGTCAAAACGAAATCTTGCCATTGTGAATATCCACCAGCTCAAAAACACTGATATCAATCGACCTCATATTCAAGAATAATATCATACAGAATCACAGTGTTTAAAAAAATAACATTTCATATGGACATACAGTGATGCGGTTTTGTCATTCTTGACGTTTGACATTCTTAATTGACATTGTTTATCACAGAATAATAAACCACAGAACATAAACATAATAACAAAACATGTTGCTGGAAAATCTATGTGGTCATACAACTCCAATGTTGGGTAAGCTGTTAATTCAAAATATTACCCTAATTTTTAGCTTAAATTACTAACAAAGAAAGCTAACTAATAGGTGTGCAAGGGTTGTCAACAACAAAAAGTTGCTTACCGTCTGCAAATTCACCTCTTTCAGACGAGTCTCCTTTCCTCGTAGCCCTGCCACCCAAATCTCCTTCCCCGACCTCGACCACACGTACAGCTACAGATTCATCTTCATCCACTTGTTCTACTTTAATCCTAATAGCATTGGGTGCAAGAACTTCGTAGTGGTCCTGGGCTTTCGTTATTGGGCCATTTGGACTTGAGTCCATTTCTTCGTTGCTGTTTACAGCGTTAAATGCTTTGCTGTTGCTTACTGGGTCGATACTGATCACTTGGACCGCACCTTTCTCAAATTCAGTAGACGAACTTTCATTATTTGCTCGCAAACTATCGTTCTTTTCCGAACAAACAGCAGCCATTATGGTTGTAGCCAGACCGGGCTGTCCTCGATAGGAAAAGCACTGCACTTTTCGCGGTAAAGGGCAGTGTTATTGTAAGGGAAGCAAATTTACGGATCCTACTATGGTAAAAGATTAGCTCATGAATATTAATTGTTGCGTGTCGCTTGCGCGCACGACTACTGCAAGCCTTGGAGTCATAGCAAAGCTGTAGAGTGGGTAACTAATTAATATTCATGAACTGAGAAGCGGATGTATATTGTAGAAATGGGCGGGACTTAGCAGCCCGGACGTTGTCTTTGATTGGTCAGGAATAGCGTATATCTAATTAATAGAAAATAGTATAATTTATTTAAAAGAGTTTCATGTTGTTGTTGTTTCTTTTCAATTTAACAGTTTTTTATATTTTAAATCAGTGTCTTTAATATAAATTATTGCACAGACCTTCTGATGTTAATAATATACATTTACTGGATACAGTTTAAAAAAATTAAGCTATGGTTTGAACCAATAATCATATCCTATTGACAGTGTGTGGTTTTATACAGGTCAGTGTATACATTGAACTGCACATAATAAAATTATGCTTTATGTGTTTTACGTTTCCTGGATTTTGTGCCCATAGAATGTTAACAATACGAAAATATATGGCAAAAATAAAAAAAAAATAAAAAAAATGAAACAGCATAGACTACACCCTTTACATTCCCCTGTCTCTGTGTTCTATTCCTTCATAATTTACAAGTGACCAAGTGACTAAAATGTTTAATGGAGTAGAAATACCTGCTAACTTGTAAAATAATCAGCACTCTTTTTAAATCATTCAACGTATTTGCATACCAACATATTACTTGTAAATAACTGATCATTACTTGAAACATATAATTTTTATATATGTTTATAATTTTTAATTTTTATACATATAAAAAGCTGCATTTGCTGTGCCAAATGGTGGATTAGTTTGTTTTGATGTTTCTCTAAAGTCTCTCCAGGTATTTCTTGTAAGCTCACTGTTGTAGACATTTCAAAAGATCCTTTTAAATCCCATGGATTACTGTTTTGCAAATCAGAAGCACCAGTGGATAGCATTATACCTCCAGTCTGACCCATTTCTGTTAAACCTGTTTTAGTCACACAGGTGGAATTCTGGATCTGCAAATCCTTTCCAGTGTGAGTAAGTTTATCAGATTCATTACTGGTTTGAGCATTGATGTTAACAGTTTCTCTGTCATCCTCTGCTAAGTTACTGAACAGCTCAGTCTTATTTGTTTGTACTGAATCACAGAGTACTGACCATTGTGACTGCTGTGGGTCTTGAATATTAATAAGCTGGTTTGGTGAACTTTGACTCCTGGATCTTGGTGACTGTGTTTTCACATCCATTAATGAAGCTCTGTCTGCTTGGCATTGTGACTCTCGAGAAGTGTTCTGCTGATTCACCCAGACAGTAAGATGCTTGTCTTTTTTTTCAAATTCATTGTCTGACATTTTTATCTCTCCATAATGATTAGTAGCTAGGCTAGGTTGTGCTGAGACTGTCTTGTGATGACTTCCTGGCCACTGCACCTGTACATCAGTTGGCTGGGCGTTTAATAAAGTCTTCTGAGAGTGAAGCAGCTCTGTTGGTAAGGGGGGAATAAGTAACTGCCATTTTTGTTGCAACTGACCTGTCTGGGAGTGATTATTTGTCTGTAAGTGCTGTAATCTCAGCTGCATGTGTTCTGTTGGGATCTCCCGTCTCTTCCGTTTCCCTTTCTGTGGCTTGCGATGTTACACCATGAGACTGCATTTCTTCCCTTTTGTTAGCCAACTCCTTGATGGTATGCATTAAACTGGAGTTTTCTGGCATTTTCTTCACTATTTCCTTTTTGTTTTTTTGCTCTGCGAAGTGACAGCAACCAAAACATTAAAAACAATGTAGTTGCTGTGACAGTGAAAACAATGTTAAACCACGGTGGATATTAGTCATTCATTTCTTATATATATATAATAACATACAATAACAAGTTGTTTCATAGTATATATAGAACTATAAAACTGACATTTTCAGTCCCTGAACCTGATTGGTTGAGTCTTGTTTAAAGTCGTTGTAAATTACTCCACAATTACACCTGTGACCTCATTATATCAGTATTGCTGCCACTGTGTATATGTGTGTTGCTGTTTCTGAAGAACTTTGTTTGGCAGAAGAATGGCAATTTTATCAAAGTCACTACATTTAATGCTGCGGGTTTATTTTATTAAACTTTATGAAATTTATATTTACAGTAATAGTATAACAATAACAATAAATAAGTTCCATCATGTTTTAATATCCTTAAACAACTATTTAAAAATGCTGAAACTTTGAATTTTGGAGGCTTTAAATTAAACATCTAAAACCAATTTCGATCCCGAAGCATGAAAGGGTTAAACAAGTAGCTTTGTTTCTGATTGGGTTAGAAGAGGCCAATTACAGAATAATAATTGCTGCCCCCCCAACCCAAAAAACACTCCGTGCAGGTTTGATCATGTGTGTGAAACAGTACAAAAATGTGCAACATCCAACAGCACCGAGTGTCATTCACTATAAATGTAAAGTTGTGCTTACCTATGTTTTCATTGCGCGTATTATCCACTGTGACCCCGTTACTCTCTCCAGGATCAGCTGAAACGACTTCCCCATTATTATTTTGAAAATCCGCATCCATTTGATTCTTATCCAAAGCAGATGTTGAATGACATAACAGTCCGGATTCAGACTGTACAGTAGCCATTTTTGCATATATTTCACTTTTCTCCACCCACAAACACATGGAAGCAAGCGATTGATTGGAAGTAGGTGTTACGTCGTGCACAACCTCCGCGAGCACATTTAAAGAGACACGTAGAATTGTCATTAATATTTGCTTGGCTGTACATATAAAGATCGTTTCATTGTTTAAGCATATTTATTGATAACGTAGATTATGCACACGTTGTTTATTAACGTATGCACGTAAGCCACCAGTCCTTTGTAGATAATCCCTCGAAATATGTTTTTTTAAATCACATAACCACAAAGTCTGAAATAACAGAAAACATGTCTGAATTTACAAAAGTCTAACAAAGACATGGATGCATCGCTGGTACTGGTACACACAATACAGAAGTTTATATAAAAAATATTTTAATGGTTATACAGTATATTATTATTCTTAATTATATTAAATATTTTGAATACTATAATTAGAACACGTTAGTATAAGTTATAATTGTACTACCATAAGATTCTTATACACATTTATATCCTGCTATAATAGGAAAAACATAATAAATGTATTAATTGCTTTATTAAAATTTGTTCATGGACAATGGACATATTTTCCAAGTACAAGTGATTTTTGTTAACATGGTGAAAAGTTAAAATTTCTTGCTTAAAATGTCTTGCATTGCATGCAGAGTAACAGGCCAATCTTAGATCTTCCCATTAGAAATGGTTTCCAATAACAATTACTTATTGCCACTGAACTGAATTACTTCTATGCAATATGTACCTTCAAAGAGCACCTGGATGTATTTTCGTGATAACAGAAAAAGTAACATGTCAGTTTGCACCACTTTGGTGTCCAAACTTAAAGAATAAAAGTTGACAATGTTTATTTCACCACACTGCATAATCACTGAGGAGTTTTAAACCTGCTAATATAAGTGCTTACTAAACTTGCAATTATTATATATAAACTTAAGCAAGCATATTTGCAAAATGTCAGTAATTTACTATTGGCAACAGAACAGAAGTCAATTTAGATATAGTTTTGAGCTGGGATGTATATTTACACACTTTATTATATATCTGCGACAGGCATAACAAAATGTGGGTGCAGTGACATGGCACAATTTGCAACTAATTAGTTTTATAAAACATTGCTTAAAATAAATAAATTTACTGTAACTCAATGCAATTCATTATTCCGCACCTCGTTGCAACATCAACGCCTACGTCGTCGTCTGAGGTCTACAGTTCTTCCACGACGTGACCGTTGGGCCGTTCCATTTATGTTAGTCGGTGGCTCAGTATGCCTTGTACCATCTAATATATCTGGAGGTGGTGGTAGAGGTGAAACTGCTGCTTGAATTAGATGCTCTGGCTGTTGGTTTTCCTGCGGCAGCTGTTGCTGCAAAAACTGCGGTTGATAAGGCTGCTGTTGTGGAGGTTCCTGTTGATGCTGCGTCACTTGCTGCAACTGTTGCTGCTGAATTTGCTGTTGTGGAATTTGTTGCTGTTGAGGTTGCTGATGCTGCATCTCGAGTAGTCCCAACAGACGTTGCAAAAGTATGTTATTCTGCTGCAAGCTATGTGTAAGGGCCTCCTGCGAAGCCACAAGTGTTCGCATATCACGTCTAAACCCTTCTCCAAACTCACGCAGGTTCTGTTCCATGCGATCTCCAAGCTGCATGGCTGCTTCCCCCAGCCCTCTGAGTTCATCTTCCAGCCAGGAACTGCGTGGTGGAGGGGGGTCAAGTGGGCCCTGATGGGTCCCTAAGGACGGTTCTGGGCTTGGCTGAGGTGTCCCGTTAAGGAATGGGGCGCTGTAAAGGGGTGAAGGAGGTAGCCATCTTTCTGATGTCGGAGGTGGTACAATTCCCAAGCCAAGGCCTAAACCTAGTTTATCTTCCATGCTGTTGTCCACACCCTCACAATCCCCATCTCCTTCATCAACATCTTGCTCACCAGCTTCTTCGTCTTTTTCAAAGCCATCTCTTTCAGAGCCATCTCCTATTGTGACTGAAACAGAGAAAAACTAGACATTAACATGTACATTAGCCTCTACATTAACTTTGATTTTAATATTCCCAATGTTTAACATACACGTCTAAATTTGTGGAACCAGTGATCGAAAACCTTACCTGGATCAGTGTCTGACAAGCAAGTGTAGCTGGCCTTTCCCCTGGTGCTCTGCTTCTGGCGAGATTGCTGGAGCCTGGGGCTAAGCTGAGCAGGCCTTCCCATAATTGCAGCCCCTCTGCTGGATGGCAGGTAGCAGGTGCGATGCCTTGCGTCAGCCAGTCTACCACCGTTACGTCTCTTCAGGTCATCCCAGCGTTTCTTTACTTCTCTCAGAGTGCGTGGGACTCTGGACACAGCATTCACACGCTCTAGTATGCCAGCCCAAATGCGCTCTCTTTCACGCCTCCGTAGCCTCCCTGCTGGACCAAACAGCTCCCCCTCACACCGGGTCACCTCGGATACCAGCACCTCCAGCTCTGCTCCGCTAAAGCGGCTCTTTCTTTTTCCTGCACCCCCTGCAACTAATGCTGATGAAAGATCCCTGCCTTCAATTACAATGCACATTTTAAATTTTACACATTTTGAAATTTTAAAATTTACTGAATGCACTTAAGTAACACTTTAGTATTACTGTTAATAACGTTAATATCAAGCACAAGTAAATTAAAGCATTTCATATTGAAACTTTCTTACAATCAGACTTTTTAAAAAGGTAAACCTTACATTGTTCGATTGGAATGAGATCATCTGAAGGCATTCCAGGCGCAACTATGTTTGGATGCACAACCACAACGTTGAAGGGGAGGCTGCCAGGCAACCCACCATTCTGGTGGTCACAACTGCCCTCTGAGTCGTCATCGTCTCTGGGAAAACCATCCTCCGAGACCCCGCCTCCAAAGTGACCCTCTGGAGACTCCACTTTGATGTGCATGGGAGGTGAGTGCTCATACAGCAATCCTCCCTCCTCGTAGTATTCAGTCATCGATATGTTGTGGTTTACTGACACACCAAATCGACTGATGAACAGCGTGGCGTTCAGGAGGGTGAAAAGCCACCATGCCGTTCCATGGCAAGACCCTCATTGCTTCATTGTCATGGCTAACAACGAACCGCCTTAATGATAGGCTCAACAATAAACAGCCACAGAAATAGATATCTGAACAGCAATAGGTTAACGTATCATTTTATGCAGCAACTGTGCGCATTCAGAATGAATGTACGCAATTACTGATTTGTCTTTGATGTCTGTATCCCAATAATGCAGGTAAACAAAAACCTGTGGCTTCCGCCCTCAAGCGAATCTCGGAAATGTTTTGACATTGTTTGACACAATGTACACATACTGTTCATTACATGCACGGTTCAGCTGCCGTTATTAAGAGATCTTACAGCTCACTTATTCTAACATACACGTGAAAATGACATGGAAAAACTAGAGACTGGAAAATAAAACTAAAGAATGCACTGTCAATGCAGCCTTTACATTTAACGCACTATTTATATTAGGGTTTTATCTTAAATATAAAGGCCAAAATTACCTTTGTCGCAGTAATGCGCATATATGCTGCACGGCATCCGCAATGGATGCGCATTCCGCATAAATTACGTTAGCCGACACTAGCTCTTCTCAAGCAAACGCTACTGTTCGCATATGAGGCACAAGATATGAGACGAACCTCTGTACAGAAAGCAATATGGGTCTGGAATAATAATAACCCGAACTCACACCGGCAAATGACAGTAAATGGGAAAATATTTAAAAACGTAAATTAGTCGATTTAAGAAAAAAGCTAACCTCTTAAAATCCTAAATATACACAAGCCCCCGAATCGTCGCTTAAATATGACGTCACACAAAGGTAGTCACCGTCTGGATATTTTAGAAATTTGGACTGTTATTTTATTAGCAAAATACTTTATTCATAAATGTAGATACTTCAAATCCCCTCCATTATTTACTGTATTTAAAACTGATCTTAAACATTTTGCAGATGCCCTGTGTAAAATGAAACAGTCAAAAGCAGTAAAACTATTTGATTTACTTGTGTTATATAATCTGGTTTAATTTTATTGCTTAATATTAGCATTACTTATTTATACTTTTCTTTTTGTTCATATTTTTTGTTTTTTATTTATTTTTGACTGATTGTGTTAAGCCTTCCATGTCAGATTCTTTGTATGTGTAATAGTTTATACCATTTTGTTGTATGGAGCTTTTATATTCAATAAAAAAAAAAAAATAA